>DWAO01000650.1:0-23643 GCA_018230605.1 Heliconius congener
CGACACCACCAGTACCAGGATGATCCTATTCTAGGCCGGGATCACACAGCACAAAATTTAAATTAGAATAGTTAAATAAATACGTATTATACATGTGCTTATATTTGATATATTTTATTAGTATTGATTGATATATATGATATTGCGTACCTAATACAGTGATATGAATAAAAATATAGCACAACGTTCCAGTAAAATCAGTGTGTATTTTTTATACTTGGCTACCTTAATAATTTGGCAAAACCCTTTTGCAATCTATTCACTATTGTCTTCGGAGAAAGTTGTGTAATCTTTACGTTGAACCCTTTCCGTTACTTTTTTAACAGATACAATAAAACTATTGGTCACGGTCATATAATAATTGTTTAGTGTTGCTTAAAATCTTGCAACTTTCGAGAGCTTTTTAACTATTTAGTAAACATCGCGATATATTTGTATTTACAGACTACAGTTAACTTAAACTGGTAGCTTTTACCTTCTGTGCTTATTAGCAGAATATCAAGAAATATACCTAGGTAATCCCAATCTTATTCATAGCCAAATCGAATTGAAGATGTTTCATTGTTTACAACAACAATTTTCGCGCTATAATTATAAAAACGTAGTAGAAATATCATTTGCAACGATTCAACGAAGCCATATCAAATGAATAATTGCAACAAAACGTTACGGGAGGCATGTTTTAAAGAGCCCATACACACGAGCGTGAAAATAAGTGTAGTCAATTGATTAAAATAATACTGATTACGGTAAAAAAAAAACAATTGTCTAAAGCACGTGTACATTGCCTCTTTAAACTCTACTTATTCTATGTACTTAGAACTAAAAGAAAATAAAAATTGAAACGATAAATACCATTGAACTCACCGCAGACCACGCGGTCGAAGGGACTCATCCAATCTGGAAATGGAAAATCTATTATCAATCGTAATGAATGTTCTTATTCAGATATCAAAACATGCAAATTTATAAAAAAATAACAATAAAATTTTTTTTTATATGTTTTTCTATGGAAAATCACATGAACGGCTTAAAGGTAATTTTAAATTGCATGCTTAATTGTTATAATATAATAATAAAATAATTACAAGAAAAATTGAGCACCGAATAAAAATGTAGTGATTTATTTGGTTTTGAAGAACACGCTTTGAGGAGACGGTTAATTTTACTCTTTTCTGCTGAATACTGAACGTTTTTCACAAATTGTGTTTTTTTATACTATCAATAAGAATAGAGAAATGTGAAAAATTATATTATAGTATTTTCTATTAAGTTTTTATTTTATTATTTTTAGGTTTACTTAAATATATTTATAGTAGCTATCTTTTTTGACAAAGCAAACATAACATCAAAAACCAACGCACATGCAATAATGTATAAGATTTTTATTCTGCAACTAGGATACAAAAAAATATAAGCATTTTTTTTTCGTTTTACATTGTATTTCCTATATTGCACTCGCTTAAATGTTTTAATATTAAATGCTAAGTTTTTGTTTCCAATAATTTTATTACCCTTATTTCATAATAAAAACACCTCACAATACATTAAAATGTTTTGTACGACTTTTTATTTATTTTATATTTTTCTTTGCATGTTACAAGTACCTAAGTTGTTGTGTTAACTTGTAGCGGTTGATAAGTTAAGTTTCAAGGCGCTATCGCTATATGAAATACACGAAGAAATACTGAATAATGAAATAATTAATATTTTCTAACCCTTATATTATGGTATATACGATTATACGAGTATATATGGTAGATACGATTTTTTACTATACGATTTTTTATATTTAAAAATAACGATTTAATTTTTTATATTGTTACTTAAGAATTTAAAGTTATTTTTACTAAGCACGATTTTTCTGATTTTAACATAATACATTAGTAAATGTGATGTGTTGTGTTATGTACCGAAAATTATAAAAGATTTAATGAACAAATAAACATTGTTGGAAAATAAGACTAAAAATGCACACAATATGGATTCACCACTCAAAAAAAGTCAAGTTCAAACAAGTGACTGATAAGTGCTATCAATGAAAATGTATGCACCAAATTTATCTGAACTTTTAAAATACACTTGTATCACCAATTAAAGTACACTTCGGTTTTTAGTGCCTCTAAATTCACTGAATCGTGTCAATCGGAAACATAAAATGTATTGATCGAATAATCTTTAATGGCTTTAAGCTCAGTCATTTGATACATCGTAATTGCAATACAAAATTAAAATTACCACACATATTTTTGCAATATAATTTACGAATTAGTTGTAAAATTGAAAGTTTCTACATTTCTATTGACAATATACCTACTGTTGGCGAATGCGGATGTATCAATATATGTATATATTTATATATACATATGTAAAATTAAAAACTCATTGTATAGTTGTGCGGAAAAACTAATTAATATTTAAGTAAATTGTACGTTTAATTTTTAATAATAACGAATAATCTATTTTATTTTTAATATGACAAATATTACTATAGATTATAGACAAACAATACAAAAAAAATCATAAATAGGTATTTGCTTTATATTGTTCAATTTCAAAATGTTTAACAATTTCATATATCTTATTTATTTATGCATTTATTTATATTATATCGACATTAAAAATATGAATTCTATAATTAAAAACAGCACAGTTACTAAAAAAATATGATCATGCAAAAACTTTTAAAACAAGACGTGAAATGACTCTGACTTTGGTATAGGAATTTAATTTGCGTGTTAATGGTGTTAATTTAGATATATTCTATTGGATATAACATATAAATTTGACTATCTAATATAATACTGATTCAATATTAATGATTTTTGTTGACAGGATCATAAAATGTACTATAAAAAATGTTCCGTCTACTATTTATTTTCTTAAAATAAAAATATATCATATAGAGTTCCTATATCTCTATATATAGATATGTCGTTTATAATTATTTTTTAAAAGGTAAATATTACGAAAAATAAATTAAAATTGTACATAGTAATTTAAATTACCTCTATATATTAGGTACTGACAAAGTAATCACCTCTTTCTTTTAAATATTATAGGAATTTTTCGTTAAATTAACTCCAAGTGAAGTAAACACTAATATAATATTATATAAAAATTAAGTAAATGTAGCATTAGTAATTAGCAACGTGCTACAAATAGCAATCAATAGCATTAAGAGCCGTCGGTATAATGCGAGCGAGTGTATCGCGCTCTCTGATTGGTCAGCGGGGTCGGCCATATTTGTGGCGCATGCGCTGTGATCACCCGCACACATGTGACCGGCTCATCTCTAACGATATATCACGGTCGGGATATGTCTTGCACGATTTAACTTACTTTTTTTTTATATTTAATTAAAGAAATTCTTTTGATATATGTATCTATAGAAAAACAAGTTTATTTTCTATTTAAGATATTTTATAAGACAAGTATTGTTGTTGAATTAAATTATAGATTGTTTTTCAAATGGCTTTCTTTTTTAATATACCTTGTTTTAGTGGAAAAATAAATTTATATTAATTTTATTTTTGTGATTTTTTAATTACTATTAGAAATGTACAAAGTATTTAGTCCATCAGGTTATAAATATATACTTAGATATTCAAGTACCTTAGATATTCAAGGACTGTAGGTACCTACCTACAGTCACCTACCTGCATCAATACATTACGTCCAAATTACTTCTAACATGCACAAAAAGCGACAGTTATTTAATTAAATCCGTTGTCGCGGTAAATATAAATAAAACAATAAAAGAAATAAGATTTTTCAAAAAAAAAATACAATATAGATGTTTTAATAAATTATATTCAATGTTAAATAGAACGAAATGTTGAGCATTATTGTGAATAAACGTCATCGCGGTGACATTTATTCTTCGGCCATTTTAATTTTTAAAGCTAGCAACGTCGCCAGCTACTTATATATTTTTATATCGCCCCGGCAATTCTCATAATCTAACATTACTAACAAATCACGAAAATGAACGCGATTTAAACAAAAAACAAGCCGATTATAGGCCATTTCGTATAATTTCTGTGAGCTACGAGCCGTTACACTGGCAGGTTGGCTTTGGTAATGGTGTCTTTTACATTTTTACGTTATTGATCACCGTCATGTGTAGAGAAGGCCGCGCTTTACATGTAAAAATCTTTATGATTCACAAGTATCTTTAACTCTACTTCAAAGCTATTGACGCAATAGTAACTGGCGTACCTACATAAATTTAGTTAAAAATTCCAATTTATAATTAAATAAATTTTGTTTAACCAGTCGTAGATACTCAGAATAACCATTCATTTTAATCTGGTTGCTTTTTTAAAAAAATATATAAAATATTTATATGTTATATTATTATTAGATCAATCCAAAATATATACTTTGTTTACTTCGATATCGAATATTATGTACGAAAATTTCTATAGACAGTTATAAAACCACGAATATAAATAGTTGCGCTATTGTATTCAAAACGTACACGCAGTTTATATGTAATAGCTGGTCGTTTTGGAGTGCAAATTGGACCTCACATGTCATCGTAAAGCACGAATTCGCGCGTCTTCAGAATCTATTTAATGACCTAGGTTAGTATTGTTTAGGTGATTTTAACGTTTTCGTCAACTTTTGTTGTTTTTAAGAAATATATTTATATTATTAGATGGATTTATATTATTTTTCCAACTAATAATATGGTAGGGGAAGAGAACAAGAGTGTCAGGTGATAAAAGTGAAAATGTTAAATAATTTTATTTCCCGAGTGAGAATCGAACCTACAACCGTCGTATCTACATTTACACGCCATCCCGGCCTTATACGGCTATTATTAGTTCAAATGTAAACAATTATTTGATCTGAAAATGAATTAGATAAACGTAGTATATTTGCTTTATTAGATGAGAATGTACCCATAAAAATAGTTATCAACAGATTACTAAAATTTAATTATGAACCATTAAAATTAATAGAAGTAATACATTTAATATTTTTTATTATTAAGGTAATAAATATTTAGTAATGTCTGAAATTATTTTGATTGTGGTTTTATTTTGTGATTATTATACCCATTTAAACTTAAATCTTAGAAAAATGTTTCGGCATTTTATTTTAAGAAAATTTGAATATAATATTATAATATTATATATATATAAAATATTTATTTAGGTATATATTATGGATTAAGGATATATTTACATGAATAAATATAAAAAAATCCTATGTTCCGCCGCCGCCCGTCGCGTCGTATAAATTTTATTATATATTTTTTAACGTTATCTCTTAATGTCTTAAAACAAGGAATTATTGTAATTAAAATAGAATAATGATGAAATGAATTTTGTATTATTATATTATTTAAAGTATAATAATTTTGAGAACAACGAGTCTATTGTGTAGTATATGGCAACGGTTAAACAAAAGTTTTTATTGATGTAGAGTCATAAACTTTTGTTGTATTGTTTGTTATATAGCCATCAGTTAGATGAAATAATTGTTGATAGTTCTTCTTATTGGATTCCTAGTTATAGACGCCATTCTTATTATTATAATTGCCTTTTTTATTTTGATTAAAAATAATTATAATATGTACGTGCATTAAAGTTTTAACAAGGTAATTAAATTTATTTTATTATATGTTACAACACACACACACACACACACACATACACACACACACATACATATACCTAAATTAAATAATAAGAAACTAAAAATGTCTTGCAGCGCAACTTACGTAAAAGCTCTATAAAATGACTATCTATGTATATTTTTCACATATAAATAAACGGAAGCCAAAAAATATAATATGAAATCAGGATATATATATATATATGTTAATTTTAAGTAAATCAATTCTATAAAACTATTACTATTTCCTTAATAATAAATGCATTTAGATACTATTTATCTTCTGGTTTCAGATCAGAACTAACAGAAAACGGCCAAACTAACAATTCTAGTTCATGCAACGAAAGAGTGAAAGAATTACCGGTGATAGACATCCAAGGGTAGCGTGGTATGTCTGGCAACGGCTGAGCGGACGGCTGTGAGCAGGCGGCCCCCATGGCGTCCACGCTGGCTGCTGATGCTGCAGACGCCGCTGACGCCGCAGCCTGGTGGTAGAACTGGGCTGCAGCCGCCATGCTGGCCGACGCCGCTGACACCGCAGCGCCGCCGTTGTGCTGGCCCAGCGCGTAGTTGACCATGGGGTCCGCGCCCACCGCGCTCGGGTATCGGCAGCTCTTGTCGTCCGCCGACAGCGCGCCGCTGCCCGGGAAGGGCACGGAGCCGCCGAACTGCTGGTGGTGCGACACGTAGGGGTACATCCTGGCCGGCGCGCCCGGCGACGCGGACGACGAGGAGGACGAGCGCTGCGGGCTCCCGGCACCCGGGGAGCCGGCGCCCAGCGCGGCCGCTCCCAGGCCCCCGGACAGCGACGACGACAGCGACGTGGACAGCGACGACGACAGCGACGACGACAGCCCCGCCTCGATGGGGGACGCTCCGGCGCCCGCGAACAGACTCTGGTGGTGGAACTGCTGGTGGTACTTGGGGAGCATGCTATCGATGATGAACTTGGAACTCATCGCTCGGGGCGACGCGCGCGACGGTCGCCCGCGGAGATGCGTTGGTCGCCGGCGGCTCGGATCGATGTCGCGCGTGCACCTCCACTATGGCCGCGGATCGTTTATGACCCGCGTATGAGGCTCTACGACTCCGGATCCGTCGTGGCGCGGCGGCCGCGGGACGGCGCGCCGGGCCGCGTGCGAGCGGGACGGCGCAGACGGCCGCGCGCCACCACGCGCCTTCTCGCTCTGCGCCGCCCGCGCGGCCCGCGTCGGAGCGAGATAACCGCTATTCGCTAATGAGCTGCCGGCCGCCATTGTTCGCGATGGCGCCGAGCCCCGCGCGCCCGCGCCCGCCGCTCTACGCCAATAGTGATCCGCTGCAGAACATTCACCGCCAATCACAAACCATTCCGGCACTTCTAGCTGTCAAAATAAACAGCTTTAAGCGATAAGGCACCAAGAACTCTATATATTTTCAAATTTCATTTTAAGTTTACACTATTCGTAGGCGAAGATATATAAAAAAAATGTTTGAACTCCAATATATTCGAAAGTGACGTAATGTTATATCACTATTTGTTTCTTTTTATATGTAGTAAAATAATATTTTTATATGATTGTATATTACTATAAAATAACTTAAAAAAAATAATATGAACAAATAGTGAAGAATATGTAAAAAATAATAAAGCTTCATCGTAATGAATGTTATATGAACTTAAAATTCACTATAATTATAAATTAAACAAGAAATAAGTTAACATAATTTTTATCGACATGGACAATATTTAAAATAATATTTCTCCATACAAATACACGTTTGACATGTAACATCATATTAGGTATACTTAGTATGATATGGTTACAAAAGTTTATCTAAAATCGTATAAGAAATCATCAAATAGTAGCAATTCACCAATAAATTCCAATAAGAATTGCACTAAACTGCTTTACGCCGGCCACGTGGTCGAACTGGTACCATTCATCCTTTTCCAACGTCGCCCCTTCTCTTTCGCACATTTCATTCATACTCGTGAATCGTAACAACACTGAGCACGTGTAGAATAATAAACTTTACGAGAATTATTATAAAATCGTTTATTGCATGCGGGCTTTGTTTATTTAGTTCACTTTAAATCGTCCCGTAGAGTTTTAGTGCATGGTTTTTATAGGCTTAACTTGCCTTTTCAGCTTTATCAGGTCGGTGGTACGGCGGTGTGGCAGTAGAGCATTGCATAAGTATAGATTTTATGTTGTTATTGTGATGTTTATGCCGTAAACGTATATAAAGCTTGATATGGCCAGTTTAGGTCATTTATTTTACGATTGGGCCATTTTTTATTACTCTGTAATTGATTTTTTTTGTTGCGGCGTAAAAATATCGCATGTGACAATTTTTAGTTAAGATATTAATAGATTTTGTTTAATTATAGATGAGTATGTTATTAAAAAACTGTATTTATGGATACTATACAATTTTTTCAGTTGATAGAGAATGTACAGTCATATTTTTTTAAAATTATAATACATTTTTTAATTAAGCCAAGTTAATGTTTTTAATTTTAATATAAATATTTTCAATTGGCTGATTTGTATATATTATATCTACTAGTACCTATAAATAAGAAATGCTTACAATAAGGCCTAGTGTGGTAATAGTGATGTTTAATTTTAGTATAACCTTTTCACCATTATGTCCCTACTTAGTTTACAAAAGTAACATTTGATTTTAGTCCTATATGAAATTGATAAAAAAACATCTACAGATGTATCAAGAAACTAGATTCTGACAAAAGCTTTTGCTTAAAGTACTGGCGTTAAAAGGGTCTAAATTCTTTACAAGCTTCCATGATTTATGTTATATAACAAAATTATAGTTAGTTAGTTAATTAAAAATATTGAACATTATTAATATTATTAATTATAAATATTAAACTTTATTGAATATTATAAGTATAGATATTTATTTAATATTTATCTGTAACTTTATAATTATTGCTGATGTGAATTACGTTATTTTGTTTTTTTTAGATCACTGGTTTTCACATGATAATAAGTATTGAATTTTGGTTAAAAAATTAACTTTAATTTACATAGCAATAAATAGTAACACTAAATAGTTATTTATTGTTTATTTAAAAGGTGTTTAAAAGGGTTTTTGTAAATGACTATAAATAATAATGCATTATAAAAATAGTAACATATTTATTTATATTAAATAGTGTATACAAAAATCTATAAATAATAAAAATGTATAAATATAATCTAAGAGCATATTAATTTTAAGTTAAAAAATTGTTTGACACAGTTTTAATACATTTCATATAATAACATTTACAAATCAAATACAAATTAAATTAGCTTCACGCATATAGCAGAGAAGACAGAGAGAACCTAATGTTGAGACACTCCGTTCCCCACTTTTTTCTATAATAACAATTATCTTTAATTATTAAAGTTATTAACGATAGTATACTATCGCCAATTTATTTTTGAATTAAATAGTAATCTTTATGCATATTCAGAACAAACCAAAATTAATACGAATATTTTATTAAAATTTATACAGGTTACATCTACTGGTATATAGTTACATAGATTTAACATTATCCATACATATTTTGTACCATAAATTATATATACTTACAAAGTTCCATACTTTCTCTATATTTGCACAGGCTTTAGATAACAGCTCACAACAATTTACAAGAGCCATAAAATCTAAATTGTGTTTTATTATGTACTGATGTTGTAAAATTTTAAATGCTAATAAATAATTGACTAAAGATATATAGTGTGTAAAATTTCCTTCAATATAAAGAAATGCCGACAGACTGTGATGGTCTGTTTTATAGAGGATCGATGTATAGGAACCATCACATGGCCGCAAAGTCCCAGGTGGGAGGGGCGAATGTCCATCGTAAAAGATCTCAACTCTTCAGAAAATTTACAACTCCGTTCTGCGAGATTTAACAGCCAGTTTATAGAACCGAGCTTTTAAAATCGATATAAACTTGTTTTGTCACTTACATCGACTCTCATCAAAGTGATAAACGGCGAATCTAAGTGATTATGTGATTTTTACGTCGACTTTATACGTATTTAAATGTTCCTAATAGTTTTTTATAGAAAACTGCTCTTTTTTTGTGTAGGCAAGGTTGAAAACGTTTTATGAATATATTTTGTGTTGCAAAACGAGCGTGTTTCCAATAAGGCTTATTAGAATAGTTATCGTTATACTTGTTCAGTAGACGGTAATGGATTTACTTTATAATTGTTTCAAGTTTGATAATGGCTGAATTAAATTTTCATTTGTTGTGTAACAAAGAAAAACTCGTGAAGAGTACTTAATATTATTTATTAATTATTTTGGCTTACTTTTTTATCCTGTATTGTTCACCAACTTGAAATGTCACCTGCAACAGAGAAATTAAAATGTAACATTTTTAGTTTCATATTTTTTTAAGTAGCGCACATCAACATTCTTTTATAAAGAATGCATTAAAATAAAATTGATTAAGTAAATTTAATAATTAATATAATAAAAATTTACAACACAAACATTCTTAATACAAGTTAGGTAGGTACACCGAAGGCTATATGGCTATAATTTATTATAAATAAAAAAAGAGATGTACCTATCAGAGTTTGCAAGTTTAACAAGGTAAGCAACAATATTTATTAAGCTATTCCTGTCGTATACAGCGGGGGTAAGTGGGAAATTTTAATTTCACGTCTAGAGGCGGCCGGGGCGCGGAAATTTGTGTAGCATAATAAGTGAGATTGTTGCTAAATTTGCTACAAGAAAAAGAAGGAGGGCTCACACCGCACTACGTGGTAGGGACTGTTGAGGATTGGATTTTAGATTTTATTTTTGTATTAAGAAACGTTTTTGTATTGATCTATGAATAAGCGGAATTTTTTACTTCAATTAAATTACATGAATGTATCTAAATGAAACATCATTCTAGTTAGAAAAATCTTAACTGATATAAAATTAATAGAAAACATTCTTACACAATTATATTCTATAAAAACGTTCCTTTCCCTCAACGTTATCATTAAACCATGTTACCATTAAAGTAATACCTATAAATTAACCAAAAAAGATTTATAGAATTTTAGACATTGTTCTTCCGTGATCATCATAATGCAGTGGTACAGCGTCTAAAAGTAGACGTGACGGTTGTGGGTTCGATTACCAATCGAGGGAATAAATTATTATCATATCCTCGTTCTAGTAACGATGTGAATAAGCGCGACGTTGAGTTCTCTCAATCAATATCCAATGATACGAAATTTGGGCAGAAAGTGGATAGTGGAGAGTAGCACTAGATTCACTTTGCCTACCCAGCTATACGAAAAATAAATAGAGCTGTTTATTTTTTATCATTTATTTTTAACTGTATTGTTATTTATGAATTCCTTAATATTTTGTTTATTTAAAAAAATTTGAAAATATCAAAAACTTGATATTCGGTATCTATTTTAAAAAACCAAATAATTGATTACGAAATACAAAATTGAACTTTAAGTTAAATAGAGTTAAATTTATAACATACTTCTTAACAACATCAGTCACAGTATATGAAAGCTCAGTAATTTTTTATGGATTCCTATCATCTATAGGAACATATATCTACTTAGCTTTAAATAAAAACATTTCTTTATCAGCTTCACGCTGAATCCCGCACACAGCAGGTTAAGCAGAGAGGACCTAGTGTTAAAGTCGTTCCCCATTTACCACCTAATTCTGGAGGTATTGCGTGAAAAATATTATTGTTTTATTTAAAAATAATAATTTTTAATTAAAAAAAATAATAAAAAGGAATATCCACCCTAAACTATCACTTGGCAACGGGCGCACGTGTAAGTGGCAGCTTCAATATTTATGTGCAATTTTTCCAACGCCCTCCCCTCGCCCCTCGATAAAGGATGCAGTGATCTTCCCTCCGACGAAATTGCGCATAAACGAAGCTGATTAGTCTGCACAAAAACCATTAATTGATATCTAAAAATATTATAGACTATTATAGAGATATCCAACACAAAAATATTTTTTCAATTAAAACCAGTGGTAGTTCCTGAGATTACCACGTTCATTCAAACAAACTTTTCGTGTTTATAAAATAGCGTAAAAGTATACAAGAATAGATAAATGAAAAAAATAATTATTCATTATCGCCATAAAAAATAAAATATACATATAGATATGTATTCCAAACAGAATCAGACGTTGTACTGTAGATGTTATCATTTCATTAAACGGCCATCAAGCACATTAACATCATGTGAACTAAACACTCGCGTGCATTAAACCAACGATATTATTCAATAAGAGAAGCCACCGAGTGTGAAGAGCGACCTCGTAAAATAATGCAAAGACGGTAGGCAATACAATAACTATCATTTCTCAATCCACATAGAGTCTGCTATAGTAATATTATTCAAATAAAAACAATTTCAATTTGTTCCCAAATTGAAACAGAGAGCAGGCGGCGTGTTATTACATTTGGGCGGAGGTTAGCTCCGGTAGAGCGTGTAAAGTGCCCATAGAGCCTTCCCTCTCGGCCTTCTCATTGCCTATAACACTAGCTTCGGGCTTTCTTCAAAAGCCTCCAAGAATGTTTCAAATTTAGCGACTTGTCGCTTTCAATACTTTTACAAGATATTTAAATGATATATGTTCATATATGATTGTAGATTTGTGTAAGTTTTTATTTAATATTTGGTTTTAGTGTTTTTGTATGTATATAATATTATTATGAATTTGTTTTGCTTAATAAGTAATAAATAATAACAGGTTAAAAAACATTAAATATTATAAAAAATTACCTAATTTTGTGAAAGAGAGCATATCATATCTAAGTAGGTGTATATTCATAGCTTCATTTTTGCTTCAATTCAGTAAAAAATATAGTTCAGTGTAGATGTGAGCGTAACGGTTTGTCGGTCCATTTCTCTACAATAGAGCAGTTGTGGGAGATACGACCATCAAGACGGTATTTCTCATTTAACGATACATAACAGATCTATGTCTAGATATTTTTATTTAGAACAAAAATACGATGAAACAGTAAAAATATAGTGAAACAATCTATTTATTTGTAATAATAATGTAAAAAAAATAAAAATTTTGCATTCTTAATAATGAATTTTTGGTTGAATTTACAAAATTACAATATAGAGAAAAATATATAGAGGAAAAATTTGCTAAATTGTGCTTTCGATTCGATGCACATTTTAAGTCTCAATATGATTTTGTAGACGCCGTCGTGGCGCATTTCTAATGTTAGTATTTAATAAATTATACTTCTGTTTCTCCAGTTTGGTTCAACTGAAATGCGATCTTGGGCTCCAACATTCAATTCATATTAGTACTTTTCAGTATATATTTCTTGAAAACAAATAGAATGTATGTACCTAGAGGTAATGTAATCCTCGTCCCCAAATTTCCGTCCAATTTTCAAGACCAGGTAGTGGAACTCAACGCCGCTCTATGTCTTGTTATCAAAGCCGGAATTGTGTATAAATCACCCCTCTGATTGGGAACTGAATCCACAATAGGCACGTTTACATATGCTGTGATGCTACTCGATATAATTTTATTTTAACAAGAACAATCAAGCTTAAAGTATAATTTTAAAATATATTTATTATATACCTACAGATTAGAGCTCAATTTTAAGATCAAAATCGAAATATATCGCTTGTTTGCCAAATATTTCAGCATTTCATGTCTGAAATGAAATCATTCTTAACGAACAAACATTAAAGCAATTTCACCCACTAAAAGAAGATAGCCAGAATGCTGAACGTAAACAAACATAACTATAAAAATAGAATACCTCCATAAGTTTCTGCCACAAGCGTGATGTGACTTACAACTAGATAAAACGTTATTTTTGACTCATTGAGATAATGTTTTTTTTCTCTCCATAAGCAATGTCCAGATAAATATTTTTTATTGTTAATACAGTCTTGGCGCCATGTGGGTACTTATCTGATTGTACGAAGGTTACAAGTTTGAGTCCTAATTGAAAAAATTATACACAAAAATAAAATAATTACGGCATTGAGTTTTTTTTTTAGTAGGTAAACAGAATAACTTTATTCTGTATTCTTCTTTTTTTAGTTTCACGCTGTATCCCGCTCATAGTAGGGTGGGCAGAGAGAACCTGGAAATCCCGTGTTAAAATATTCCATTCCCATTAAGAAAATTGCGTTTCCCACTTTTCGCTGAACTTTGGAAACATTGCGTGTTTCCGAGTACCAGAGCGAGAAAATGATTTTTTCTCGCTCTGGTCAATGAAAAATGGAAATCGAATCCACAAACTTTCGACGCATTCACAGTCGCACGGTTGTGGGGTTTATTGCGCAAATATATTAAATATAAGAAGAAAGTTAACAAATACAAAAGAAATTGTTACTGAGCTTTTGCTATAATAATCTTTTAACTTTTACTCAAAACAAATTTACAGACTAGCTAGCGGTAAAATAGTGAAGTGATAACCAAATGTAATAATTTATTTTTTATTTAGGAAAAAGAATAAAATATAAAAAACGTAATCTATATATATAATGTATATCGTTTTACTTTGGTTACAACATTATTTCATAGTGCCATCTATGATTTTATAGCGTAACTAGCATAAACATTAGGCGGTTGTTGTCACAAAATCTTCTTTGATTTTTAAACTACTATATAATTTGAATTGGTTCGATATATGAAGCAGATTTATTTTCTTGAACGACATTCAAAGTGACATTATAAAATAAACGTAAATGTTTATAATAATTTTAGTTGCATTACAAAAAACAGTAAAAAATGTAAGCTAGCGCCATCTCTCAGGGGGTTGGTAAGTCTGTAGTCAATGCATGCTGCAGAATGCAGATGCGCCACCGTTGTTGAATATATTGATTAAAACTTCTCTGTTATTCATTATAAAAATATTTTTGATTAAATTATTTTTTATAATATTTGGTTGGTACCTACTGTATAAATTACCTATAAATATCTGTTTAATCATGTGAACATTAATAACTAATATGTAATACAAAAGACGTATTACAATTTTATTAATAGAAATGATCAATAAAGAATATTAAACTATAGAATATCAAGCCAATAACTAAAAATATGTACGTAGGAACTGTAAGCGAAGTATATACAATTTTAGAACAATAAACGAGAATTTTTTTATTATGGTTCCTAAAAAAATATACCTACATATGTGATTTTAAATAAAACGCAATAGACGTCTAGAACGCTATATTATAACTTACCTACAATTTTATGATTAAAGTACCTTTTTTTCTAGGTTTTAAAGAATAAAAATTAATTTATACTCAATCTACCAAGTATAGAAAAGATTAAGATTTTTATGAAATTTAATAGATTATTTACTACAAAAAAAGGAAATTTCTAAAACTATCGTTTTCATACTCGATTATTTTAGGTTACACGACTATACATATGTATGTAATTTAAAAAAATCACCATTTTACGACAACTTATTTACCTCTTATTTGAATGCAAATATATTGACTTAAGCGTACCTGCCTTTAGTTTCAAAAGATAATTGTATGAGAACCAATCAAAGGAGCCATTTAATATTTTGTATGTTTTTTTATGACTTTAAAGTGTTTAAGATAATATGCAACTCAACAATAAGATATTGATAATCTTTTTTATTGTATACCTACACAAATATATTTTAATTTTTAATAAATTTAATAGCTTTTCAGTTGGTTCTTAATTTTTATTTTATTTATGTTAACAATATAGATATATGGGCAAATATAGCACAAAATCAGCGTTGAGTTTTGCCACTCAAAGTGCAATGCCTCCATAATTTGGCGGTAAGTGGGGAGCGGAGTGTTGTAACACTTGCTTCCGTGTCTACCGTGCGCGTGGTTCATGTGGGATACAGAGAAAAGCTGAAAAGTATAGATAGATCTATAGAAAGTAATTTTTACACAAATGCACAAGAATTACCAATAAATACTTTAAAAATGTATATAAATACATAGATATTTAACAATATTGCAGCAATCAGTTTACTTATTAGTGTTTGATAGTTGAAATTATTATATTTATGTATATTATATGGTCCATAAAGTATACATTATCATTAAATTTAACAGCTTCTTTATTATAATAATTAAAATTTTACGTGGAACTATGATCATAAACGTCAAATTTAATTTATGTAAAATTAATATTTGTCACAAGAAAATCTGCATATCTAAGTATATGTATATAACATGTGGTTACCTATCTACTGTCAATGACCTTCTAGTAAATATATTTAATAATAAGTTTATATACCAACCTACAGTTTTAAAGGTACGTATAAAAAGTATAAAGGTTAGGTATGTATGTTCGGGAGACGTAAGGTGAGCTCTGCAGTTGTGTAAGTAATCACTAAAAGTAAAGAAAAAAATGGTTAAATTTAAACATAAAAATATATTAATTCTTCCACTACGGGCTTGCATCCTCATCATTTTCAATATTGTATGTTGTGTTGGTTGTATTGTTACTACGATTTTTTCGTACCAACTTTTTGTAATATCAAATGTAGTTATGTCAAATAAGGGATGTGATTCAAAATTAAGTATAAGCCGGTTTAAACCAAGCCAGGAATTATGTATACTCACACAGATGCAAAGCTCAACTTACGCCTCGCGGACTGCATGTACCCATATGACGAGGAACACCTACTTTATTAAATTATTTCTTAATTAATTAGAAAACATTATTTATATGTAAATCAAGTAAGTAGATAAAACAGGACCGTACCCACGAACCGTGAGCTGGAATAATAAATGAAATATACATATTTCCATCGTCCATTTTATCAAACGTTTTGTATAATACAAAAATGCTATCAAGATTTCAATTACACGGCAGTTTTACATCGCCCCGCGTGTCCTGCCAACATTATAGAGGCTAGGTGTCGTACCGCGTTCCGCACACGTCGCTGTCTAAATAATGAACCCATTCGCACGTTCTCCACTGATTTACAGCCCCACACAGGCGAGCTATGAGACTCCGTAATCACGCCTACCGCAGCCACTTTATTTTTGGACCTTTACATTTTTTTCACACGCGACAATTTAGAATTTTTATCACGTAAATTTTCCGCCGGCGAAGGGAAACCCCTATTGTTATTCGGTGCGTACCGCTCGTTTCCTTGCGAACACGTGTTTGATGATGTTTATATACTATCGTATATAGTGTAGTTATTTCAAGTCACGCAATATCGTTTCGCCGAGTTTTAAATTTTGGTTCGCTATGGTGTTGTGATGTTTTTTGGGCTACGGTGACTCAATCAACGATAATTTATAGGGAACAGACAAGGAAATAAGTTACAAGGTGCTGTGAAACATTAAAATTTTCTCACATTAAACGGAGAACTCGCGCTAATACATATATTTTTTTTTGTTATAATTTTTTTTGAACATTTTTCGAGACTTAATTCTGAGATATTTTGATTTGAAATTTAAGAATTGTTATCAATTAACATCAGTATTGTTAATTACTAAATTAATTTATAATACATTAAATATATTTATTATAAGCCTATTGATATTCTTTTACACTTAAGCGCAGAATATTTATCACAACAAACAGCTTAGAACTTATTCCTAGGAAAAAAACATATTTGAGTCAAACCGCCGCAAGGTGATAATTATGTTATGGTAATTTCAGCTTACTTAAACATTTTAATATATATGAAAAACAGGGTGTAGCGTTCCAGAGCTTACCATATATTTTTCTACAAAAAATCGGCCAGTTAGGAACGTTTAAATTTTTCTTTGCATCTAGTTCCAAACAATTTTTCTGAGCTCATCTTTTTATATAGGACTTTCTTTATACTACTACCAGTTAAAAATGTAATTGCAGCTACTATACTTATACTTACGAGAAAATAACACAATAGTATTGAAAGTAACTACGAAACATTTTCTGAACCTCGTTGGCTTAAAATTATCTAGAAAGTACGCATTTAGGTAATTTTTTATAAATATTAATATATAAGATTTATTTTATTTTTACTGTTCTACCGTCGCTTAGTGCGGAGCAGGTAGAGGGCACCGAGTGCTAAGACACTTCGTTCCCCATTTTCCGCCCAATTTTAGGGGCTATTAACTTCAACTGAAATAATTTAATCCCGTGAGTGGACATTGAACCCACAACCGTCGCGTTTACAGTAAGCGACAGTGCCTCTGCGTCGCAACGGCATTGTAACGAATTAAGCTTAAATATATTATCGTGCTAATGAATACAATGTAGATATTTAATAAAATTTCAAATTCAACTACTTAAAAACTACAATGATACTGTCTAAACCAGTTCTTTAATATCTTTATTTTACTAGCAAAAACGAACATTATTAAACATAAGAAAATTTTACTACGCTACACTGCCTTCCGTCTGATTGGTTTTAAATTTTCCCAATCGATAATATTATATTTTTTTAAAAGTAGATAACCTTTCTCAATACTATCTAACAAAATCAAGCAGAATCTCTCTTAACCTACATAAGATGCCGTAGGATCGCTCGCTCATCCTACTACTACGTTTCAGTATTCAGGACGTGCGCCTACTGCGATGTGGACCAGGATAACCCTAGTCTGATCTCTTCATACTCAGCGCTAGAATAGTCTATAACATAATTTTAACTGTTAAATTCGTTAACGACTTCGTTATAATTATATCTTAGGTTATTCTTAAACAGAGTGCTAAAATTATGGAACGCTATTTTAACCTGCTGCTATCGTCTAGATAACTTGTTAATTTTCGCGTATCCGGACTCGATGATAATACACTTTTTTTATATTAGGAATGTAACGGATATCCATATCCGATACTGTGAATCCAAACCCAGCGGAAACCCTCCCCACGTATATGAGACGTCATAAAGTCTCTCTTGCTGCTACTACGACACCTCAGAACGCCTGCCATTGAACGTGTTCGATTAGGAATGCAGACTAGAATAGAATAGAATAGAATATTTTTCTGGCCTTCTCTTTTTTATATGCAACCCAAAAATACTCACTGAGCATGTATTTTTAGTATTTTGAGCTATTTTACGATTTTATTATAAATATTTGTGTGTTATTTTTAATCAGTGCTGAAATAAATTAAAACTGTTGACAAATTTATATATATTATTTTATAACCTTACGATTCAACATTTTAGTGCTACGTTATATAAAAACTAGCATAATTCAAATTTATTAAAGATAAACTCGCGAGTGGCAATAAAATAAGATATAAAAACTATTAACTACACGAGGTGTTACGTTGATGTGCTATTATAATACGAGATTATAAATACTGTTTTTGATTAATAGATTAACATGAATGATAAAAATATTTATGTGTTTTTGACAATATATTATAAGTTACTATGATTGATATTGGTTAGTTATGATGTTTTCTATATGGTCTTCAAACAGAGGGGCACTAGCAAACATGTGCATCAGATGTGCCTATAGAGGTACATTTGGCGAAGAAGGAGAAGAAGAAAGCTTAAACTTGATAGTGACTTAGTAATTTATGTTCCGTGATCTTAGTATGAATACTAAAATGGATATTTAATGAGAATTGAGCTACCTAAGAAAATATTCGTATAGAATATCTATATGCCATTTTAATTATATTACGTAAAACATTGTATAAATTCCGATTTTGTTGCATTATTTGCTTTTGCAGGTACTGTGATGATTGCATTTAAATGGGCAATGCAGAATGTATGGGCACAGTTGTGCCAAAAACGTTCATTAAATAAAAAAAAGATTAAAAGCTACATAAGATTAATAGGTAGTGTTAAATTAGTGCTATATAATGTTAGAAAATATTTTTATTTTTATTTTAAAAGAGTAAGTGTTGTCGTTGTTGTTACTTTTGTGTTTAACAAAACAACAGCAATATCTTTTGAAATCGTATATTGAACTTAAATATATTTATATTTTTTTAATTACGCTTATATTTGTTTTAATTGGAGGCCAGTTGTGGCGCAGGGGCACAAAGTGTGACTGTAAAACCAACTGGTTGTGGGTTCGATCCCCAATCGAAGAGATGAAATATTTACTTAAAATTTATATTTTCATTTCTTCACTCTGGTGGCTAAGCGCGGCGTTGAGTTCTCCCACTCAACACGCAATGCCTTCAGAGTTCGGCAGAAAGTGGAGAACGGAGTGTCTTAACACTGTATTTCTTCTGCCTACCCTGCTGTGTGCGGGATACAGCGTGAAGCTAATTAAATTTTTTTATTTGTTTTAATATATTTTGAATAGTTGCAAGATTGTAAGTCCTATATTTGATAACATAATCTTGTGAAATAATATATCGAGATGAGCAAATAAGGTTTAAGATAAGTTAGATATTGCGTCCTTCAAATTACCATAATGTTTGTATAATTAATTGGAATTAAATGGTCCCAAGGGTTTAGAAAAAATAACGTAGGTCTATATAATACGTATACTTATATTATTTAAGATTAATTTAAATTTGTAGGTATAAATAATGATATAAGCGTGCGGCTGTAAAGGCGATATTATGGGTTCGATTTCCAATAGAAGAAATTCCTTTCAAATTTGTCTTTACAAAGCACAGAACTAAGTTCCGCTACTCCAATGTCTCCTAATGTCTCCAGTTCAGTGGAAAGTGGGGAACGGAAATGTCTTAATGGGAACAGAATGTCAACACAGTAGGTTAATATATTACAGAATAAAATAAAAAATGTAAGTACGTATAAATTTTACGATTATTCTTGTCACGTGATTGGTACATTATATATTAATTCATAAAAGCACTAGCAGAGGAACTAGTAAGCTTAAGATTTCACCTCTTTGCGTTTATTGAGAAAAATATAATAATATCAATAAATTGTGAGGCAAATGTCTTTTTAAGTATTCATGTCATAATCTATTAAAGGATTTCATTATATAACTTAATTAAATAAGTAACCTTTAAGATTGCTTAACATCCCACGTCATTTATTGCAATTTTTAACCATATATTTTTAAGATTCCTATATAATTTTATATATACTTTGTATGAATTAATTTATTTTAACATAAAACTAATTAAAAACAGAAAAAATTTTATAATTAGCGTTTGTTTATTTCCACCAAAGAAGAACATTTAGGATATGAAGCATAGGATTTATACAAAACAATAAAATGAGGAATAAATTAATATCAATTTGGCCTTGCGAAAATTATAATATGAAAGAAAACACGTCCTTAGGTACCGGAAACATCAGCAATTGAAAATAATGTAGGTGGCTCGAGACATTCAGAGCTGGCAGCCGTAAGTATGTCAAGATGCCGGGATTGCAATAAATTAATAAAGATGATGCACACAGTACATATGCGTATGTCCCATCAAGTACTTCGTTTAGGTTAGATTTACATTATTATTGATATTTTATGGGAGATTTATTATTATTTTCTTCATAGTTCTAGGTATTCATTTTGTATATAATTAAGTTGAATGAAATGTGATGTCGCGATGGAGTTTAGGTTCGTCTAGTGTTGAAGAAATATGTTCTAATGTAATTTATGTTGGTATGTGTGTCTTTTTTATAAAAATATATAGATTTGACCGACATAAGAAATTTTATCATACTTTTTTGAAATTAGAAATGAGTTGAAAACTAAAATTCTCTGAGAACCACTGTGTTTAACTACTTTACGCGGCACTTCATAATTATGTAAATTGCATTGCAATTACAAAAGTACATATCTTCTGTTTTTTATTTACATCGTAAGTATGCAGTTAAGGGATTTTCCACCATATTTTTAAAAAATAGACAACAAAATAAAATAAAAAACTATTATTATTAAATAAACGTTAGATAAGATTAGATGGTGGGTCTTAGTAATTGTTAGCATACTATTCACTCAAGTCGTTTAAGTTTCTAAAGTGGTTAACTTTCGAACACTCGTATACAATAAATGTCAAGTTATATTATTTCCATAGTTAATTTAACAACCCCGCAAGAAGATTTCACTAATTAAATGTTAAATTAATGGCGGCCGTTAAAGATTATTATCATTATTTTAATATGTAGGCACAGTATTCTGCAATATATCGTAAATAAACTTTCCAGCTTAACTTCAACTTAAAATGTAATAAACATTAAATAAAAAAAAATCAGGTTGACGCTGTATCCCGCACACAGTACAGACACTCCGTTCCCCACTTTCTGTTTTTAATTCTGGAGGCATTGCGTGTTAAGTGGCAGAACTCAACGCCGCACTTTGCATCGACACTAGAGCGAAGAAATGAAAATATAAATTTAAGTATATATTTCATCTCCTCGAGTGGGGATCGAACCCACAACCAGTCGGTCTTACAGTCACACTTTGTGCCCCTGCGCCACGACTGGCTTCAATAACAAACATTCAATAAATGTTTATTAATCTAAATGTTGCGTGATTCGGGAACTTTTCTTAAGTAAAACTTGATGCTGACTCTATCATTTGAGTAAGCTTTTATGTAACTAACAACTTTCCTTTTAGAAGCTAATATTTAACTTATTTACCTATATACAATATAACTTAGCAAGTGAGTGCTAAGTTGACAAAGGATTTTTCACTATACATTTATGTTTTCTATACTTATCAAATAAAAATAATATATTATATAAACAGGAATATTTCTTGCTGTTAAAATAAAAACAGAAACTGCAACATTTATTTTATTAAAATCCAAATTATTAATTGAATTTAAAAAAAAACTAACATTAAGTAAGGGTTACGTACTATTTTTACAAGGTTAAAATTATATTTGTCTATATATCTTTAATATCTATCTGGATATATAGTCGTATAGACAAGAAGAGACATGCCTTAAGTTATTTTCACCCCTTATTGCAGTGGGGTTGGCAGGGGTGGCGCATTGCTGCAAGTACGGGTAGGTACACTGGTTAGATGGGGCTACTGTATTTTGTAATATTGTATTAAGTTCTGCTTTTGAGGAATAGATGGAGCTTCGTTTTGGTGTTTTTTGCAATGCACCATAGTGCAATATGTGAAAATCATTTTTTTTTATCAGATTCGCACCGTATCCCGCACACAGCAGGGTAGGCAGGGGGAACCTAGGGTTAAGACACTGCGTTCCCCACTTTCATTAATTAAACATTAATTTAATTAATTATTACATACTTCCTGTAGGTACATACATCATACACGCTGTATTGGCGTAGGGTGGACTTTACATGACGAAAAATATGATGAAAGTAAACCGGCGTCGAAAAATAGACAGACACATGTTAAATAATATATATACGATCTGGATGAGAAAACATTTAAATAAGTTAATATTTTTAGTGCTTTTTCAATATTTAATGAATAAGAAATACGGTTTAACGAAGAAACAGATTTCGTCAATGTTCCACGCGAGCACGTCCTGGAAGTATAAGATAATAACATATATAACAAATTCCTACGTGGCATACTTATTTGATTATAATATATTGTAAATTATAATAAGTAAAGTAAATTAAATATGTATCTGATTTTTTACAAACATTGATAAATAATCAATAGGTATAGGTACTATTTTAAATATAAATATAGAATTAATGTTAATCAATACTGTTTCGATATCTTGAATTATCTTGAATTTGTTAATCTGTTATAATATAAAAGAAAAGATTATTTTTACATTTAAAATGTACTTTTTGTAGAGTAGGTATTTATTTAAACGAAATTTGTAAATAGACTCTAACATAAAGACCTTAAGCTACAGTTATTGTCTATTTTATAACTTTATGGGAATCTATATGTCAAAATATATTGGCTACAAATATACCTAAAGGCTAATTTAATAACCTTTATAAGAAGGTGAATTTTTTAAGTATTTATAGCCATATTTTGTAATTATTTGTAACTTTAATACTAATGTCTTATGGTTTCTATTATTCGGTATGTAAAAAAAACCACAAGAATATACACAGAAATAATCAATTACACCTACATAATAAGCAGAAAGAAATAAGTGAAACAAAGTGATATGGGAGTGAAAGTAGGTGACCTGAATGTGAATTGCCTG
>DWAO01000651.1:0-23628 GCA_018230605.1 Heliconius congener
TATTTTCAATGTACAGAAACGACTTTTCTACAGATTTATTATAAGTATAGATATATAAAATATATATTATATATATGTAATTATATATATTTATAAAAGCCATATATGGATATTCAAAGAACATGGAAATAATAATATATATTTTGTATATATGTAATTTAACTATTTATTTAACATGTATCTTTTTTATACCAATTACTATACGGCACTCTCGGTCGCTTGTCCGGGTTTTTGATTTGTTTACTTTTTATCTTATGCCTTCGTGAATAGGGTAGTGTTAAAACTCTTCACTCTTTACTTTCCCTCAAATTACGTGTAGAGTGGCAGAACTCAATGCCGCCTTTTGCTTTTGACGTCAGAGCTAAAAATGGAAATATTAAATATTTTATTTCTCGAGTGGGTATCAAACTCACAGAGGTTTCAAAATAATATAATATAAATCTATTTTGAAAATGTCTGCCACAAATGCCTACAAAATAAAAGTAAAATTAAACTATTGCGCTAAATGATTTATGACAAATGCTTATCATAATTTCGTTAATCTTAAAATAGATAAGATAACGATTGTCTATTACAAATATCTGATAATTCTTCTTAATTTAGTTTAAAAGCACGTATATTCTATTATTGAGTAAGATTACATTTTGTTGATATAAAATAATTTATAAGACATGCAAGTTCGAAAGTCCACACATATTGGTTTAAAGTTTTAGTATATGTACTGTAGAGATGCATAAGTATTCGTTTGTTTGGCTTATAGTCTGCACGTTTCAGGTAATTCCATGAAAATTTTATATTTTTTGAATCGTATACAATGTAGAGCCGTTCAAATAATTGGGGACCAAAAGATCTGCGAAAGGCTTGACACTTTGGCTTTTTGTAGAGATGTTAAAAGTAGTAGATTGAGCTAGCTAGTAGTAGATTGAGCTTACGCTATACTTAATCATACTGTAGCGGAATAATAAAAATAATTAATAATTCCAACTGAGCATCGATTCACAACTATTGCTTACAGTCAGTCGCTATCCCAATGTTCCACAATCGTCTAAATATGTTTTCTTTTTAAATATTGTAGTTTTTTTATTACCAAATTTTAATCGAAAACTGTTCTATAATTTAAACTTTGCAAATTCATCTTAATTTTTTATTTATAATATCGTAAATTACACTTGTATCAATAATAAAAAAATATTTTGTTTTAGAATGTACTTTCCCAAGTTTCACCAGGCGTTGGCTTCGGGAATAACTTAATGAATAACGGATTGGCAGCTACAAATAACTTCGGCAACGCATTAGCAATTAATAATTTGGCTAGTGGAGTAGCTGCCAATGGACTGGCAAGTAACACGCCTTATGGAAGCAATATAGCCAGTAATTTAGCATACAATAATGGCTTGGCTAATTCAGTTAACAATGCTAATATTGCCTCAGCTGCCGCAAGCGGTGCTGCAAATGCAGTTGCTGCAAACGCAATAAACAATGCTATTAATGACAATAACGGCTTGGGATTGAATAGTCTGTCATTAGGTGGAATGCCAATATCTGGAGTTTCACCGATTGGGTTCGGTGACGTAGCCATCGGAGGTACGTTGCCAGTGGATGGTTCAACGGCGGTATCCGGAAATGTGCCAGTGATTGGCTTTGTCACGTTTGAAGGCATCGTGCCAGCTGAAGGCACGGTCACCCTCGCTAGCAATTGTGGATGCAACAATCCAGTTGGGCTATAATTGGGGGTTTATTTATTTATTTGTTTGTTATTAATGATGTATTATTGACTTTAATAAAGTATGTTGTTACATAATTCATAAGTATTATTTTATCTTGTTTTCAATAAAATCAGCAAAATAATAAAACGTTCGTATTAACTCAATAAAGTCGTTTTGACTCTCAATCGCGGGGAACGGAGTGTCTTAACACTAGGTTCCCGCTGCCTACCCTCTTGTATTCGGGATACAGCGCGAAGCTGGTTTAATTTTGACTTTTAAACATTAAATATATGAATCTCTCTCCTGAATCACAGGCTGCTAATTAGTGAAAACTGCATAAAAATCTGAAGCACAGTAATAAAGATATATACTCATATCGGTGAATCGCGACTACATTTTAAAAGTAATATGTAAAAATAAGACTAATTAAATTCAATTATTAGTAGTAAAATAACTAACAAGATTAGGTAATTTGTTACTTCACCTTTGAGTATCAACGCGCAGTTTGTAACGTTAGTACTGACGTGAGGCCTAAGAAAAAATAATTATAGAAAGAAAATAAACTTTATTAAATATTTGAAGACAGTACTACAATAAAATATTTGGCTTTAATTTCAAAAAAATTAGACTGTTTAATTCATAAAATCAAAACACGAAGAGCACTCTTTTCAGAATAACAAAAAATAAGTATTTTTAAATATTTTTAAAGTGTTGTTCCACAATTAGGAACGAAAAATACTTATTTAGAAAACATACCAAAATTAGAACGTAGCGGGGCTCGAACCCGCGCCTCCTGGAAACCAACCAGGCGCTCTGACCACTAAACCATACGTTCTCGCCAAGCTACTTTGTTAGCATATCTGTACGGAGATTTTTACAAATTTCCTCTACCCAAAGATAATTACATTAAATAAGTATTTCTCACTTACATCTAATACAAATCTAACAAAAAAAGTGTAGGAACATAAACCTTTTGAAAGAAAAAATGTCCACAGTCCAACTACACACTAAACTCTAAACACAATCGGAATATACTTTTTTCGTGCACTGCAAATAAATGTAATTTTTGCATGAACAGCGTCTGTCAACTTTCTCTTGAGTGTATTTTGGCACGAACGACCGTCTTGACTTCTTTAGCTTCATCTTCACATTTCTGTTTCAGCACAGCTCGAAGCTCGCTTATGAACCACATTCAACGTTCCGAAAAAATATTGGATTTCAAAACCTTCGCTTCATATGTTCTACTATCGAGCTGATTTATAAAAGTAACTCTATCAGTTTGTCTTTACACATATATATTAAATATAAGATGAGAATTTAGAGACTAATAGAAACTTATATCCAAAATCCTGTAAAGAATTACCAAAGGTCAACGGCATCATCAGCGGTTAGTTTGAATATTTTCAGTATCAGAGATATGCTTACTTTGCTGTGGACTAAAATCTTCAGCCAGCGTTGTCAAACTTGGATTTGGAATCTGTATCTATCTGTATATGTGTCTGTATCTCAACACACATTGCCTCCAGAATTCGGTGGAAAGTGGAAATCGAAGTGTTTTAACACTACTTTCCCTCTGCACTGCTGAGTGCAGAACACAGCGTGAAGTTGATTTAATTTAGTATTATAATAAAAAGGACGATATAAATGTAAATTAGCATGAAGAAAAAAACTTGTATTCTTTACTGTTTTATTATTATCGTTTTAAATAACATAAAATAAATATATTTACACAACCACTAAAATTCATTTTGAATGAACTTTAAACATTTGGTACAACCGCTGGTGGGCGACCACAGCTGTAACTAACAGACGCGGAACCATCAGTAGGCAAATGTCCATTAAGTGCGACAGTGCCAAAGATTGGTATTTGACCATTGACAGCTACTGTACCACCAACTTCTAATGCTTCGGCGAGTAATTGTATCCCAAACGCTTGGTTGCCAGGAGAACCACTGGTCACAGTGAAGGCATTGCCAAGATTAAAAGTGGCAATGTTATTGCTGTTGATGTTAGCCATGTTACCAGCGAACGCAACTAAATTGTCGTTGGCAACATTTGCAATGTTAATATTATTGATGGTAGCTACTTCTGGTTCAGCAAGCATAATATTTGAGTTGATTGCATTGGCAAGCTGAACATTAGCCATTTGGTCATTGACAATTTTTGAATTGGCAATCTGACCATTTATTGTATTTGTTACAGGCATAAATGAAGCCCCATTTGCAGCAACTGGCGTGGCGGTTATGGTATTTGGCAAGTTTCTAGCTACAGGTATTCCCATATTAGAGGTTGGTCTAACACCGTTCAAGTTAGCTAAAACATTTTGTGCTTGATTCGTTATAATATTAGGTATATTATTTCGTGGCACATACGAGATAATTTGGGCTGCTACAATCTGTAAAATCAATGTTTTGTAGTAATTTTTTCATATATATATATATCTCAAAGTTCTAGTAAATTATTACTTAAATTTTTTAAGCGTGTAAGTTACGTTTTTAAAGAAAAAAATACTTTTCCCGTATAGCAGAGCAAGCAAACGAGATCCATTGTTAAAACTCTCCATTTTTCACTTTCACATTTTTGAGATATTGGGTGTTGATCGTCGAAATTCGACGCCGCGTTTTGTTAAACAAAGCGGGAAAATGAAAACTATATGAAAATAATTTTAATATCGCGTTTACAGTCAAATATAGCAGCATGTTATATTCATGAATATATAAACTTGCCTTGGCCTCGTGTCCAAATGCCTCAAGAATTCGGCGGAAAGTGGAGAATTAAAATGTTTTATTGAAAAACGGTTTGTCTTAACACTAGGTTCCTAGTTTTCCTCTGTCTACCCTGCTATGTATACATATCGGGGCAGGCAGAGGATACCTCGCACATGGGAACCTAAAAAAATAAGTTAATTAATTAACTTTTTTTGAAATAGCTCACCTCAAATAAAAAGACGCAAAACAAAATGCCTATATAATCCATAATGTTCACAGTAATAATGAATAGTGCCTATTTCGTGTTTTTTATCTTTATATAAAATTTTATTAAATTATCGCATAATGTTATCATATATTATGCAAAACTTGTGTTGCTTAAGATTTCCAAAATCTTGATTAGAGAAATATTAAGGCGATAACTCATTTACTTTTCCAATATAAAATATTTGAAATATTCGTCGCTTAGTAAAACAGTACGTGAATTCGACATAGAATAGAGTAGAACGTAGAGTAGCGAGTGCGAGCGTCCAATAAATAAGAAAAGAAGGAACATGAGAAGACCCATACTTTTTCTTAAAAACACACCGGCTACCTATCTCTTTTTCTTTATTCTTTATAAAAAAGAAAGAGAGCTTCATTTGCTTTTATTTCGATAGATACGTTTTAGGATCAATCTCCTCTTTCTTCAATACAAATGAAAATAATGTATGTATACACCATACTGATCGAACATACAATTATGACATTCATATGCGCTGCGGTACAATTGCCTCACCTATTTACAGAAAATAATCCTTTTTTTATAATATTTTCAAGTGTATGCACTACACATTATTAAGATTATAAAAATATAGAAATTTCATGTAAAATTTCAACGTAGCAAGATTTGTAATAACTTCTTTTCGTCATAACAATCACGTGAATTATTAATTACTTTATTATAAAGATAGTCGCAGTTACCTAAGCTTCATATTCAAGCAGTTGAAAATAAAAAAGAAGATGATTGTGCTCTAAATACAGTTCTGTAGGGCGTGGGGTACCGCAAGGTTCGATACTGGGTCCTCTGCTGTTTACATTGCGCAGATACTGTTACCCATATAAAAGCATATCGTTTTCATACATATGCCGATGACAAACAATTATATTTAGTTTTCAAACTTAGTGAAACGCATAGCTCCGATGAAAATTTAATTAATTATTTAAAAATATAGCTCTGTGATCAGATACTAACTGTCTTATGTTAAATCCAAATAGAACAAAGTTTTTAATTCTCGTCTCCTACGATCAAATGAAAAAAATATAATGCAGATAACCTCAAGTAAAAATCCATAATGAAATAATTGAACGTGTAACCGAAGGCGAAATCTAGATATTTGCTAGCTAATTGATGAAAACCTCCGATTTGAACAACATGTTTTCAATACGGTTCGCCATTGTTTTTTTTTAAAAAGTTCTATATCGCATTAGATAACATCTAAAACCAGATTTGGGAGTACACTTCTGTGAATCTTTAGTAATGTCCAAATTAAACTACACGGATGTCATGATAGGATCTAGGCTTTTGGCTAGGACCAAAAGGAGACAAAGAGTACAAAACGCTTGTGTTCGTTACTGTTTCAATATACCACTGCGTATAAACACCGTTTCTCAACAATGTTGGAAACGGATTTCCGCAGACAGCTACACTTTGCTATCCTGCTATTTGGAGTTGTGAAATATCGTACTCCTAAATATCTGTACGATAAACTAGGCTGAACAAATGAATAAAGCAGCTACGATATTAGCTTTAAGACACTTGATGCCCGTACATGCTACAAATATTTGGCTTCTAAATGTTGGAATAATATGTACGTTTATAATATCTTTATTTAAATTATATTTATATTACATCTAAATCACATTAAAAGATTTGTGACTTAATATTAGGTATATAAGAAAAAAATTTAACAAATTATACCAAAGCTGGTTTTCAGTGTCCACCTAGGAAAGGACGCATCTGCGAACGATATATTTTCCTTTCCGATATATTTTTCATTCTTTTAATAAAACAAATAAATCAGCTTCACGCTATATCTCCCTCTCCCTCAGCAGGGTAGGCAGAGGGAACCTAATGTTAAGATACACCGATCCCCACTTTCCGCCGAGTTCTGGAGGCATTGCGTGTTGAGTGGCGGAACTCAACGCCGCACTTTGACAACGCCTCGACACCAGAGCGAAATAAAAGAAAATATAAATGTTAGTAAATATCTTATCTCCTCGAAAGGGGATCGAACCCATAACCAGTCGATTTTACAGTCCCACTCTGTGCCCCTGCGCCACGACTGGCCTCTATTTTCATTTCCTCATTTTCCTCATTCTAAAAACGAAGAAAGCAGGGTGTTAAATTTCACAAAACCTGCAGCGCCTCGAAAATTCGGCGGAGAGTGGAGACCGGAAGTGTATTAATTAGTCTGCTCTGTTGTATGCGAAATACACTGTGAAACATGAAATATAAAGAAAATGTAATGAAATTAAGAGACATAACATTTTCACGACGATTAACAAAACTTTATTTTTTTGCCAGTTTCACGCGTTTTAGCAGGGTAAACCTAGTGTCAAGACGCTTATTATATAATTAAATCATCAATTAGCAATTCATATATAAGATAATTGTATTTCTTTTAGCCTCACTCTGTGTTCCGCATACAAAAGAGAAGGCAGAAGGAACCTATACTAGGTTCCTTCTGCCTTCCCTTCCCTAAGACACTCCGTCTCCCACGCACCCTCGCTCGAGGCTTTGCATAGTTAGTGGCCGAACTTAACTCATTCCCCCAAGAGGGGTTCGAATCTACAGTTACACGCTTATCCCACTGCGCTACGATGGCCTCATATCATATAATTATGATCCTAGTTTTAACAAAGTCATTGTTCTCCATCGTATATGTTTTCATTAGTCTCTTTAAACACATCAGATGTCGTTTGCTCTAAATCATAATCAAAATTAAATTCATATAGGGAAATTTCTTCTGGCGTTCTTTTTCTTGTTCATCGAGGCTTGTTTCGAGTTCTTGTTGTTCTAGATCATCTTGTTCATGTCTTTTGTGGACTTTATGAAATATTGTCGCTGTTTTCTCTGTTACAACAGTTGGTTCTGGTGTAAAAACTGCCTGAAAATTAGAAGTTATTGAGATATAATATTTTTTATTCTTAAAACATCATTAGGTCGCAGTGTCTCGGCTACAAACTGCTTGCTGTATGTGACTGCAAATGCCACAGCTGTGGGTTTAATTTTTATTTGCAGAAAAGGATTATTTTTATTTGCACAGCGCTCAAAGCGCGGTGTAAAACATTAATTGCGGTGTAAAAATTTGACAGTGTTTCAGAAACGGAGTGTTAAGACACTTTCTTTCTTTATCTACCCACAAAAAAATTTTTGGAGTATTCAAAAATTTTTACGAGTTTTTAATCATAATTATTTAGAGCATTAGCATTTTTATAATGTACTTCAATCATCGATCACAATGAAATTTTACATTTATAAAAATAGATTGATTTCTTTTAATATTAAATTAAGTCCTATAAAATAAATCATAAAATCTAAATATAATTGTAAATGTAATTATATAAATTCGCACTTACATCGGGAGCTGGAATTACTGGCAAATTCTTTGGGAAAAAATTCAAATATGATTTGGCATTCAAAAACATAGGTCCGACTGTCGGACTACTACTAAAACTTTGAAATTGAGGTCGATTAAAATGGTCAAAATTTTGTATCATAGTCCATCCAAGTGTCATTGGATAAATGTTAATTGTCTAAAAATATGAAAAAAATATTATTCCTTGAGATAAATTTAAAGATTACAGCTATTGCAAAGAGAACTTCTTGGAAATGATTTTTAGTACAGGGATTGAATAAGTTTATTTTTCCAGCTTCATGTTTACTACACTTAAATCAAATCAGCTTGACGTTGTATCCCGCACACAACAAGGTAGGCAGAGGGAACCTAGCGAAATATTTATTGAAATTTATATTTTCATTCCTTAGCTTTGGTGTCGAGGCAAAGCGCTGCATAAAGTTCCGCTAACACGCAACACGCATTGCCTCAAAATTCGGCGTTTAGTGGAGAATGGAGTGTCTTAACACTGAGTTTTCTCTGCTAGCCCTGTTAAGCTATTAAAAGATAGAAGTATCTACATAAATAACACCACCACCTCAAAATATAAAAGATTTTCACTTACAAATATCATTATAATATACCAAATTAAATACACCGTCCTTCTCATTATAGATCTAAATTTATAATGATTTTGTTTTATTGTAGTTTTTTATCATCTTTATGTGAATCACACTAGGTATATTCTTTGGTATAATATAACGAACGTGTCCGGAAAACAATTACATCTTCCTTGTTAGATTTGAAAATAAATTTTTTAACATATTTATTGCATGGTATTTTTTTGTTTTTTTTAGCTACATCTGAATTCTGGAGACATTGGTTTAATTTTGAATATATAAATTATCGATACTAGAGAGAGGAAATGAAATTATGCAATACAAGCTGTCGTGTTTACTCGTGGGTTCCTTTATTTTGTTGATTTGCGTTAAGATAATAAAGCCATCGTGGCGCAGTGGACCAGCGTCTGTCTGCTTTAATCGGTTCTGTGTACGGCCAGACTTACTTCGGGCCCTTACTACGTATCGCTGCCGTGGCCGCTATTAAAATATAGTTATAAATAGAATGATAAGTTAATAATAAAAGTTTAAATACTTCATTAGAATATTTAATAGTAAATATAACATTTTTTTAAAGCCAGTGTTAAAAAATGAAATGAAGATGATTCATTTTTCCGAGTGGGAATCAAGCCCACTACCGGGGTGTGTGTTTAAAATGTTGTTCATAATTAAATACTTGTAATGAATTTAAAGGCATTTATTAGGATAAAGATTATTATTACGAAACAGTACCTTATTTAAGAATAAACTCGGTTTACGATGAATGAATTATTTATATTTAACACATTTTTTTATAATTCGCAAGACTAGAACTTCAACCAAACAACATGTAAGTCGTTGAATTTGAATTAATCTAAATTATTGATAACAAGCCATTTGAGGCCAGTCGTGGCGCAGGGGCACAAAGTGTGACTGTGAAATCGACTGGTTCGGTTTCGATCCCCACTCGAGGAAATTAAATATTTTTTTACATTTATATTTTCAATTATTCGCTTTGGTGTCTGTGTCGCCAAAGCGTTCCGCCACTTAAAACGCAATGCCTCTAGAACTCGGCGATAACTGGGGAATGGAGTGTCTTAAAACTAGGTTCCCTATGCCTACCCTGCTGTGTGCGGGGTACAGCGTGAAGCTGATTTAATTTTTTAATTGATAACAGGGATTTTTTTATGAGTAGCATAAGAAATATTTTAAAATTCTTTAATATTATAATAAATAATAAAATAAATTATAAATTAAAACTAACAATTCCCAAAAATGGTTAAAACAATCTATTCATTAAATTATTTTGAAAATTGTAAGGATTGGGTCTAATGCCCAAATTGCCAATTGTCAAATCTTGCATTGGTAATGAATTAAAATTATTATTTGTATATAAATTATTCGAAAAGTTTGGCAAGGTCGACAGAATGTTTGCTGAGGACATTGCCAATCCTGCCAACTCTGCCAGTCGTGGTTTTAAATTAATCACATCGTTACGGCGAAAATCATTAATAAAGTTTGGCATTCCGTTTAGTTGTTGCATTGGTGTTGGCATCTTCAAAGCGGACAAGCTCCTAGTTGTTACCATTCTATTTGGCATTAACATATTGAATGGCAGACTATTATATGAACCGGAAGCTACGTTTTGATTAAATGGTAGTATGTCCGTAAACTGATTGCCAAAAATATTATTATATGGTAAAATATTTCGATTTTGGTTACCGTAACCAATATTACTAATAGATGAAAGCAAATCCTGTTTTGGCAAAATTGGAACGTCGTAACATTCGCATCTTCGTTCTACTGGCACCTCGAGGCAGCCACATTTAGTACCTGATGGTACTAATTGACTGTAAATTGGCTGTAATCAGAAGATATAGGATATAAATGTGTTATAAAGTAGCACGTATATTTAAACAATTGTTAATAAGTTTCAACTACCTGAGAAATTATAATTTGTACAAAAACAAAAAGTATGAGGTAGTTCATTATGCTTAAAACTAATAACTGATATCGTTTAGGTGTAGGATTTTTAATTTATATATAATTCTTATTTAAGATACGTTGGTTATCTGCATATGAAGGAGATAGATCTTGATGAAATTTCCGATAAAAAAATGATAAATATTGTGCGTTCTTTTAATTTTTTTATAATTCTACATTAAAAATACAAATTATGAGATTAAATACTTAGAAAATAATAAAATCCTATGAAAACTACAAATATAAAAATGAGAGCTGAGTTCGACATTATCAATGTGGGTGAAAATGTTTTACACATCCCCTTTTTCTCTCCCTCTTCTTTTTTTCTAGCTCTTCCTTCTCCGCATTCCGCTGAAATTCATGACTATTCCTTTTATCGTCATGAAACTTGATAACTGTGATTATAAATTAGGATAATTGTTCTAAATCTTTTCTCATATTAAAACAAGACAATTATATTTAGATCAAGTAATAATAATATTCGATTCGTCTTGACGTCTGACCTAACGATGTTTTTTAGTTTTTTGGTAAAGTTTCAGCTGGTGTGGTTGATGCGATTTAGGCAACCAGAACCTTTTTATATGGCATTAGTGCTCTTTTCGTCCTGATGTTCGAATTTCTTATGAGGTTTCGTTGCAATTATGCCTAACTTCGCCACAGGTTTATCTAAAACCAATTTTCGGTTTTAGGATATCTAAAATATTATTGTGGTCGATCGACAGAACTAAGAGACTCAATATAGACAAACTGTAAACTATATCATAGTGTTGTAGGATTCTTTATAATTAACTTAATAATTATAATATATTGAAAATAAAGTAATAATTAAAAAATAAATAAACAGATTTCTCCAGCGTTGAAATCGAATACGAGGACTTTATTATGTATTAAAGATATATTGCATAGATTAAGTCTATAAGTCTTTAAGTCTTCAGAGCATTGAGTAAAGTATGTGACGTACTGGGCAAATATAACGTGCAGGTGCTGATAATGATAATGTAGATGAAATTCAATCCACTACTACGCAGAATTGGGTATCATGCTGCCTTTACCCTGGATGCAGATGCAGAGCACAATGGAGATTTCATCAAGGTTTCGTAATATTAAAATAAAAAATATAATTTGATTAGTTACTTCGCCCAGTTATAACTCAAATGATAATTTAAAACTAATTTCCCTTAAAAAATAAATAATTAAAACTAATTTCCCTTCCGTTATATATAACGGAAGGGAAATTAGTTTTAATTATTTATTTTTTAAGGGAAATTAGTTTTAAATTATCATTTGAGTTATAACTGGGCGAAGTAACTAATCAAATTATATTTTTTATTTTAATATTACGAAACCTTGATGAAATCTCCATTGTGCTCTGCATCTGCATCCAGGGTAAAGGCAGCATGATACCCAATTCTGCGTAGTAGTGGATTGAATTTCATCTACATTATCATTATCAGCACCTGCACGTTATATTTGCCCAGTACGTCACATACTTTACTCAATGCTCTGAAGACTTAAAGACTTATAGACTTAATCTATGCAATATATCTTTAATACATAATAAAGTCCTCGTATTCGATTTCAACGCTGGAGAAATCTGTTTATTTATTTTTTAATTATTACTTTATTTTCAATATATTATAATTATTAAGTTAATTATAAAGAATCCTACAACACTATGATATAGTTTACAGTTTGTCTATATTGAGTCTCTTAGTTCTGTCGATCGACCACAATAATATTTTAGATATCCTAAAACCGAAAATTGGTTTTAGATAAACCTGTGGCGAAGTTAGGCATAATTGCAACGAAACCTCATAAGAAATTCGAACATCAGGACGAAAAGAGCACTAATGCCATATAAAAAGGTTCTGGTTGCCTAAATCGCATCAACCACACCAGCTGAAACTTTACCAAAAAACTAAAAAACATCGTTAGGTCAGACGTCAAGACGAATCGAATATTATTATTACTTGATCTAAATATAATTGTCTTGTTTTAATATGAGAAAAGATTTAGAACAATTATCCTAATTTATAATCACAGTTATCAAGTTTCATGACGATAAAAGGAATAGTCATGAATTTCAGCGGAATGCGGAGAAGGAAGAGCTAGAAAAAAAGAAGAGGGAGAGAAAAAGGGGATGTGTAAAACATTTTCACCCACATTGATAATGTCGAACTCAGCTCTCATTTTTATATTTGTAGTTTTCATAGGATTTTATTATTTTCTAAGTATTTAATCTCATAATTTGTATTTTTAATGTAGAATTATAAAAAAATTAAAAGAACGCACAATATTTATCATTTTTTTATCGGAAATTTCATCAAGATCTATCTCCTTCATATGCAGATAACCAACGTATCTTAAATAAGAATTATATATAAATTAAAAATCCTACACCTAAACGATATCAGTTATTAGTTTTAAGCATAATGAACTACCTCATACTTTTTGTTTTTGTACAAATTATAATTTCTCAGGTAGTTGAAACTTATTAACAATTGTTTAAATATACGTGCTACTTTATAACACATTTATATCCTATATCTTCTGATTACAGCCAATTTACAGTCAATTAGTACCATCAGGTACTAAATGTGGCTGCCTCGAGGTGCCAGTAGAACGAAGATGCGAATGTTACGACGTTCCAATTTTGCCAAAACAGGATTTGCTTTCATCTATTAGTAATATTGGTTACGGTAACCAAAATCGAAATATTTTACCATATAATAATATTTTTGGCAATCAGTTTACGGACATACTACCATTTAATCAAAACGTAGCTTCCGGTTCATATAATAGTCTGCCATTCAATATGTTAATGCCAAATAGAATGGTAACAACTAGGAGCTTGTCCGCTTTGAAGATGCCAACACCAATGCAACAACTAAACGGAATGCCAAACTTTATTAATGATTTTCGCCGTAACGATGTGATTAATTTAAAACCACGACTGGCAGAGTTGGCAGGATTGGCAATGTCCTCAGCAAACATTCTGTCGACCTTGCCAAACTTTTCGAATAATTTATATACAAATAATAATTTTAATTCATTACCAATGCAAGATTTGACAATTGGCAATTTGGGCATTAGACCCAATCCTTACAATTTTCAAAATAATTTAATGAATAGATTGTTTTAACCATTTTTGGGAATTGTTAGTTTTAATTTATAATTTATTTTATTATTTATTATAATATTAAAGAATTTTAAAATATTTCTTATGCTACTCATAAAAAAATCCCTGTTATCAATTAAAAAATTAAATCAGCTTCACGCTGTACCCCGCACACAGCAGGGTAGGCATAGGGAACCTAGTTTTAAGACACTCCATTCCCCAGTTATCGCCGAGTTCTAGAGGCATTGCGTTTTAAGTGGCGGAACGCTTTGGCGACACAGACACCAAAGCGAATAATTGAAAATATAAATGTAAAAAAATATTTAATTTCCTCGAGTGGGGATCGAAACCGAACCAGTCGATTTCACAGTCACACTTTGTGCCCCTGCGCCACGACTGGCCTCAAATGGCTTGTTATCAATAATTTAGATTAATTCAAATTCAACGACTTACATGTTGTTTGGTTGAAGTTCTAGTCTTGCGAATTATAAAAAAATGTGTTAAATATAAATAATTCATTCATCGTAAACCGAGTTTATTCTTAAATAAGGTACTGTTTCGTAATAATAATCTTTATCCTAATAAATGCCTTTAAATTCATTACAAGTATTTAATTATGAACAACATTTTAAACACACACCCCGGTAGTGGGCTTGATTCCCACTCGGAAAAATGAATCATCTTCATTTCATTTTTTAACACTGGCTTTAAAAAAATGTTATATTTACTATTAAATATTCTAATGAAGTATTTAAACTTTTATTATTAACTTATCATTCTATTTATAACTATATTTTAATAGCGGCCACGGCAGCGATACGTAGTAAGGGCCCGAAGTAAGTCTGGCCGTACACAGAACCGATTAAAGCAGACAGACGCTGGTCCACTGCGCCACGATGGCTTTATTATCTTAACGCAAATCAACAAAATAAAGGAACCCACGAGTAAACACGACAGCTTGTATTGCATAATTTCATTTCCTCTCTCTAGTATCGATAATTTATATATTCAAAATTAAACCAATGTCTCCAGAATTCAGATGTAGCTAAAAAAAACAAAAAAATACCATGCAATAAATATGTTAAAAAATTTATTTTCAAATCTAACAAGGAAGATGTAATTGTTTTCCGGACACGTTCGTTATATTATACCAAAGAATATACCTAGTGTGATTCACATAAAGATGATAAAAAACTACAATAAAACAAAATCATTATAAATTTAGATCTATAATGAGAAGGACGGTGTATTTAATTTGGTATATTATAATGATATTTGTAAGTGAAAATCTTTTATATTTTGAGGTGGTGGTGTTATTTATGTAGATACTTCTATCTTTTAATAGCTTAACAGGGCTAGCAGAGAAAACTCAGTGTTAAGACACTCCATTCTCCACTAAACGCCGAATTTTGAGGCAATGCGTGTTGCGTGTTAGCGGAACTTTATGCAGCGCTTTGCCTCGACACCAAAGCTAAGGAATGAAAATATAAATTTCAATAAATATTTCGCTAGGTTCCCTCTGCCTACCTTGTTGTGTGCGGGATACAACGTCAAGCTGATTTGATTTAAGTGTAGTAAACATGAAGCTGGAAAAATAAACTTATTCAATCCCTGTACTAAAAATCATTTCCAAGAAGTTCTCTTTGCAATAGCTGTAATCTTTAAATTTATCTCAAGGAATAATATTTTTTTCATATTTTTAGACAATTAACATTTATCCAATGACACTTGGATGGACTATGATACAAAATTTTGACCATTTTAATCGACCTCAATTTCAAAGTTTTAGTAGTAGTCCGACAGTCGGACCTATGTTTTTGAATGCCAAATCATATTTGAATTTTTTCCCAAAGAATTTGCCAGTAATTCCAGCTCCCGATGTAAGTGCGAATTTATATAATTACATTTACAATTATATTTAGATTTTATGATTTATTTTATAGGACTTAATTTAATATTAAAAGAAATCAATCTATTTTTATAAATGTAAAATTTCATTGTGATCGATGATTGAAGTACATTATAAAAATGCTAATGCTCTAAATAATTATGATTAAAAACTCGTAAAAATTTTTGAATACTCCAAAAATTTTTTTGTGGGTAGATAAAGAAAGAAAGTGTCTTAACACTCCGTTTCTGAAACACTGTCAAATTTTTACACCGCAATTAATGTTTTACACCGCGCTTTGAGCGCTGTGCAAATAAAAATAATCCTTTTCTGCAAATAAAAATTAAACCCACAGCTGTGGCATTTGCAGTCACATACAGCAAGCAGTTTGTAGCCGAGACACTGCGACCTAATGATGTTTTAAGAATAAAAAATATTATATCTCAATAACTTCTAATTTTCAGGCAGTTTTTACACCAGAACCAACTGTTGTAACAGAGAAAACAGCGACAATATTTCATAAAGTCCACAAAAGACATGAACAAGATGATCTAGAACAACAAGAACTCGAAACAAGCCTCGATGAACAAGAAAAAGAACGCCAGAAGAAATTTCCCTATATGAATTTAATTTTGATTATGATTTAGAGCAAACGACATCTGATGTGTTTAAAGAGACTAATGAAAACATATACGATGGAGAACAATGACTTTGTTAAAACTAGGATCATAATTATATGATATGAGGCCATCGTAGCGCAGTGGGATAAGCGTGTAACTGTAGATTCGAACCCCTCTTGGGGGAATGAGTTAAGTTCGGCCACTAACTATGCAAAGCCTCGAGCGAGGGTGCGTGGGAGACGGAGTGTCTTAGGGAAGGGAAGGCAGAAGGAACCTAGTATAGGTTCCTTCTGCCTTCTCTTTTGTATGCGGAACACAGAGTGAGGCTAAAAGAAATACAATTATCTTATATATGAATTGCTAATTGATGATTTAATTATATAATAAGCGTCTTGACACTAGGTTTACCCTGCTAAAACGCGTGAAACTGGCAAAAAAATAAAGTTTTGTTAATCGTCGTGAAAATGTTATGTCTCTTAATTTCATTACATTTTCTTTATATTTCATGTTTCACAGTGTATTTCGCATACAACAGAGCAGACTAATTAATACACTTCCGGTCTCCACTCTCCGCCGAATTTTCGAGGCGCTGCAGGTTTTGTGAAATTTAACACCCTGCTTTCTTCGTTTTTAGAATGAGGAAAATGAGGAAATGAAAATAGAGGCCAGTCGTGGCGCAGGGGCACAGAGTGGGACTGTAAAATCGACTGGTTATGGGTTCGATCCCCTTTCGAGGAGATAAGATATTTACTAACATTTATATTTTCTTTTATTTCGCTCTGGTGTCGAGGCGTTGTCAAAGTGCGGCGTTGAGTTCCGCCACTCAACACGCAATGCCTCCAGAACTCGGCGGAAAGTGGGGATCGGTGTATCTTAACATTAGGTTCCCTCTGCCTACCCTGCTGAGGGAGAGGGAGATATAGCGTGAAGCTGATTTATTTGTTTTATTAAAAGAATGAAAAATATATCGGAAAGGAAAATATATCGTTCGCAGATGCGTCCTTTCCTAGGTGGACACTGAAAACCAGCTTTGGTATAATTTGTTAAATTTTTTTCTTATATACCTAATATTAAGTCACAAATCTTTTAATGTGATTTAGATGTAATATAAATATAATTTAAATAAAGATATTATAAACGTACATATTATTCCAACATTTAGAAGCCAAATATTTGTAGCATGTACGGGCATCAAGTGTCTTAAAGCTAATATCGTAGCTGCTTTATTCATTTGTTCAGCCTAGTTTATCGTACAGATATTTAGGAGTACGATATTTCACAACTCCAAATAGCAGGATAGCAAAGTGTAGCTGTCTGCGGAAATCCGTTTCCAACATTGTTGAGAAACGGTGTTTATACGCAGTGGTATATTGAAACAGTAACGAACACAAGCGTTTTGTACTCTTTGTCTCCTTTTGGTCCTAGCCAAAAGCCTAGATCCTATCATGACATCCGTGTAGTTTAATTTGGACATTACTAAAGATTCACAGAAGTGTACTCCCAAATCTGGTTTTAGATGTTATCTAATGCGATATAGAACTTTTTAAAAAAAAACAATGGCGAACCGTATTGAAAACATGTTGTTCAAATCGGAGGTTTTCATCAATTAGCTAGCAAATATCTAGATTTCGCCTTCGGTTACACGTTCAATTATTTCATTATGGATTTTTACTTGAGGTTATCTGCATTATATTTTTTTCATTTGATCGTAGGAGACGAGAATTAAAAACTTTGTTCTATTTGGATTTAACATAAGACAGTTAGTATCTGATCACAGAGCTATATTTTTAAATAATTAATTAAATTTTCATCGGAGCTATGCGTTTCACTAAGTTTGAAAACTAAATATAATTGTTTGTCATCGGCATATGTATGAAAACGATATGCTTTTATATGGGTAACAGTATCTGCGCAATGTAAACAGCAGAGGACCCAGTATCGAACCTTGCGGTACCCCACGCCCTACAGAACTGTATTTAGAGCACAATCATCTTCTTTTTTATTTTCAACTGCTTGAATATGAAGCTTAGGTAACTGCGACTATCTTTATAATAAAGTAATTAATAATTCACGTGATTGTTATGACGAAAAGAAGTTATTACAAATCTTGCTACGTTGAAATTTTACATGAAATTTCTATATTTTTATAATCTTAATAATGTGTAGTGCATACACTTGAAAATATTATAAAAAAAGGATTATTTTCTGTAAATAGGTGAGGCAATTGTACCGCAGCGCATATGAATGTCATAATTGTATGTTCGATCAGTATGGTGTATACATACATTATTTTCATTTGTATTGAAGAAAGAGGAGATTGATCCTAAAACGTATCTATCGAAATAAAAGCAAATGAAGCTCTCTTTCTTTTTTATAAAGAATAAAGAAAAAGAGATAGGTAGCCGGTGTGTTTTTAAGAAAAAGTATGGGTCTTCTCATGTTCCTTCTTTTCTTATTTATTGGACGCTCGCACTCGCTACTCTACGTTCTACTCTATTCTATGTCGAATTCACGTACTGTTTTACTAAGCGACGAATATTTCAAATATTTTATATTGGAAAAGTAAATGAGTTATCGCCTTAATATTTCTCTAATCAAGATTTTGGAAATCTTAAGCAACACAAGTTTTGCATAATATATGATAACATTATGCGATAATTTAATAAAATTTTATATAAAGATAAAAAACACGAAATAGGCACTATTCATTATTACTGTGAACATTATGGATTATATAGGCATTTTGTTTTGCGTCTTTTTATTTGAGGTGAGCTATTTCAAAAAAAGTTAATTAATTAACTTATTTTTTTAGGTTCCCATGTGCGAGGTATCCTCTGCCTGCCCCGATATGTATACATAGCAGGGTAGACAGAGGAAAACTAGGAACCTAGTGTTAAGACAAACCGTTTTTCAATAAAACATTTTAATTCTCCACTTTCCGCCGAATTCTTGAGGCATTTGGACACGAGGCCAAGGCAAGTTTATATATTCATGAATATAACATGCTGCTATATTTGACTGTAAACGCGATATTAAAATTATTTTCATATAGTTTTCATTTTCCCGCTTTGTTTAACAAAACGCGGCGTCGAATTTCGACGATCAACACCCAATATCTCAAAAATGTGAAAGTGAAAAATGGAGAGTTTTAACAATGGATCTCGTTTGCTTGCTCTGCTATACGGGAAAAGTATTTTTTTCTTTAAAAACGTAACTTACACGCTTAAAAAATTTAAGTAATAATTTACTAGAACTTTGAGATATATATATATATGAAAAAATTACTACAAAACATTGATTTTACAGATTGTAGCAGCCCAAATTATCTCGTATGTGCCACGAAATAATATACCTAATATTATAACGAATCAAGCACAAAATGTTTTAGCTAACTTGAACGGTGTTAGACCAACCTCTAATATGGGAATACCTGTAGCTAGAAACTTGCCAAATACCATAACCGCCACGCCAGTTGCTGCAAATGGGGCTTCATTTATGCCTGTAACAAATACAATAAATGGTCAGATTGCCAATTCAAAAATTGTCAATGACCAAATGGCTAATGTTCAGCTTGCCAATGCAATCAACTCAAATATTATGCTTGCTGAACCAGAAGTAGCTACCATCAATAATATTAACATTGCAAATGTTGCCAACGACAATTTAGTTGCGTTCGCTGGTAACATGGCTAACATCAACAGCAATAACATTGCCACTTTTAATCTTGGCAATGCCTTCACTGTGACCAGTGGTTCTCCTGGCAACCAAGCGTTTGGGATACAATTACTCGCCGAAGCATTAGAAGTTGGTGGTACAGTAGCTGTCAATGGTCAAATACCAATCTTTGGCACTGTCGCACTTAATGGACATTTGCCTACTGATGGTTCCGCGTCTGTTAGTTACAGCTGTGGTCGCCCACCAGCGGTTGTACCAAATGTTTAAAGTTCATTCAAAATGAATTTTAGTGGTTGTGTAAATATATTTATTTTATGTTATTTAAAACGATAATAATAAAACAGTAAAGAATACAAGTTTTTTTCTTCATGCTAATTTACATTTATATCGTCCTTTTTATTATAATACTAAATTAAATCAACTTCACGCTGTGTTCTGCACTCAGCAGTGCAGAGGGAAAGTAGTGTTAAAACACTTCGATTTCCACTTTCCACCGAATTCTGGAGGCAATGTGTGTTGAGATACAGACACATATACAGATAGATACAGATTCCAAATCCAAGTTTGACAACGCTGGCTGAAGATTTTAGTCCACAGCAAAGTAAGCATATCTCTGATACTGAAAATATTCAAACTAACCGCTGATGATGCCGTTGACCTTTGGTAATTCTTTACAGGATTTTGGATATAAGTTTCTATTAGTCTCTAAATTCTCATCTTATATTTAATATATATGTGTAAAGACAAACTGATAGAGTTACTTTTATAAATCAGCTCGATAGTAGAACATATGAAGCGAAGGTTTTGAAATCCAATATTTTTTCGGAACGTTGAATGTGGTTCATAAGCGAGCTTCGAGCTGTGCTGAAACAGAAATGTGAAGATGAAGCTAAAGAAGTCAAGACGGTCGTTCGTGCCAAAATACACTCAAGAGAAAGTTGACAGACGCTGTTCATGCAAAAATTACATTTATTTGCAGTGCACGAAAAAAGTATATTCCGATTGTGTTTAGAGTTTAGTGTGTAGTTGGACTGTGGACATTTTTTCTTTCAAAAGGTTTATGTTCCTACACTTTTTTTGTTAGATTTGTATTAGATGTAAGTGAGAAATACTTATTTAATGTAATTATCTTTGGGTAGAGGAAATTTGTAAAAATCTCCGTACAGATATGCTAACAAAGTAGCTTGGCGAGAACGTATGGTTTAGTGGTCAGAGCGCCTGGTTGGTTTCCAGGAGGCGCGGGTTCGAGCCCCGCTACGTTCTAATTTTGGTATGTTTTCTAAATAAGTATTTTTCGTTCCTAATTGTGGAACAACACTTTAAAAATATTTAAAAATACTTATTTTTTGTTATTCTGAAAAGAGTGCTCTTCGTGTTTTGATTTTATGAATTAAACAGTCTAATTTTTTTGAAATTAAAGCCAAATATTTTATTGTAGTACTGTCTTCAAATATTTAATAAAGTTTATTTTCTTTCTATAATTATTTTTTCTTAGGCCTCACGTCAGTACTAACGTTACAAACTGCGCGTTGATACTCAAAGGTGAAGTAACAAATTACCTAATCTTGTTAGTTATTTTACTACTAATAATTGAATTTAATTAGTCTTATTTTTACATATTACTTTTAAAATGTAGTCGCGATTCACCGATATGAGTATATATCTTTATTACTGTGCTTCAGATTTTTATGCAGTTTTCACTAATTAGCAGCCTGTGATTCAGGAGAGAGATTCATATATTTAATGTTTAAAAGTCAAAATTAAACCAGCTTCGCGCTGTATCCCGAATACAAGAGGGTAGGCAGCGGGAACCTAGTGTTAAGACACTCCGTTCCCCGCGATTGAGAGTCAAAACGACTTTATTGAGTTAATACGAACGTTTTATTATTTTGCTGATTTTATTGAAAACAAGATAAAATAATACTTATGAATTATGTAACAACATACTTTATTAAAGTCAATAATACATCATTAATAACAAACAAATAAATAAATAAACCCCCAATTATAGCCCAACTGGATTGTTGCATCCACAATTGCTAGCGAGGGTGACCGTGCCTTCAGCTGGCACGATGCCTTCAAACGTGACAAAGCCAATCACTGGCACATTTCCGGATACCGCCGTTGAACCATCCACTGGCAACGTACCTCCGATGGCTACGTCACCGAACCCAATCGGTGAAACTCCAGATATTGGCATTCCACCTAATGACAGACTATTCAATCCCAAGCCGTTATTGTCATTAATAGCATTGTTTATTGCGTTTGCAGCAACTGCATTTGCAGCACCGCTTGCGGCAGCTGAGGCAATATTAGCATTGTTAACTGAATTAGCCAAGCCATTATTGTATGCTAAATTACTGGCTATATTGCTTCCATAAGGCGTGTTACTTGCCAGTCCATTGGCAGCTACTCCACTAGCCAAATTATTAATTGCTAATGCGTTGCCGAAGTTATTTGTAGCTGCCAATCCGTTATTCATTAAGTTATTCCCGAAGCCAACGCCTGGTGAAACTTGGGAAAGTACATTCTAAAACAAAATATTTTTTTATTATTGATACAAGTGTAATTTACGATATTATAAATAAAAAATTAAGATGAATTTGCAAAGTTTAAATTATAGAACAGTTTTCGATTAAAATTTGGTAATAAAAAAACTACAATATTTAAAAAGAAAACATATTTAGACGATTGTGGAACATTGGGATAGCGACTGACTGTAAGCAATAGTTGTGAATCGATGCTCAGTTGGAATTATTAATTATTTTTATTATTCCGCTACAGTATGATTAAGTATAGCGTAAGCTCAATCTACTACTAGCTAGCTCAATCTACTACTTTTAACATCTCTACAAAAAGCCAAAGTGTCAAGCCTTTCGCAGATCTTTTGGTCCCCAATTATTTGAACGGCTCTACATTGTATACGATTCAAAAAATATAAAATTTTCATGGAATTACCTGAAACGTGCAGACTATAAGCCAAACAAACGAATACTTATGCATCTCTACAGTACATATACTAAAACTTTAAACCAATATGTGTGGACTTTCGAACTTGCATGTCTTATAAATTATTTTATATCAACAAAATGTAATCTTACTCAATAATAGAATATACGTGCTTTTAAACTAAATTAAGAAGAATTATCAGATATTTGTAATAGACAATCGTTATCTTATCTATTTTAAGATTAACGAAATTATGATAAGCATTTGTCATAAATCATTTAGCGCAATAGTTTAATTTTACTTTTATTTTGTAGGCATTTGTGGCAGACATTTTCAAAATAGATTTATATTATATTATTTTGAAACCTCTGTGAGTTTGATACCCACTCGAGAAATAAAATATTTAATATTTCCATTTTTAGCTCTGACGTCAAAAGCAAAAGGCGGCATTGAGTTCTGCCACTCTACACGTAATTTGAGGGAAAGTAAAGAGTGAAGAGTTTTAACACTACCCTATTCACGAAGGCATAAGATAAAAAGTAAACAAATCAAAAACCCGGACAAGCGACCGAGAGTGCCGTATAGTAATTGGTATAAAAAAGATACATGTTAAATAAATAGTTAAATTACATATATACAAAATATATATTATTATTTCCATGTTCTTTGAATATCCATATATGGCTTTTATAAATATATATAATTACATATATATAATATATATTTTATATATCTATACTTATAATAAATCTGTAGAAAAGTCGTTTCTGTACATTGAAAATA
>DWAO01000652.1:0-23625 GCA_018230605.1 Heliconius congener
AGAAAGTGGGGAACGGAGTGTCTTAACACTAGGTTCCCTTTGCCTATCCTGCTGTGTGCGGGATACAGCGTGAAGCTAATAATTATATCGAACATCATAATACGCCTTGCTTATAGGGCACAAGCGTGAGACATTAAACGTGGCAGGGTTCGATTGCCGCTCGAGGATAAAATATTTAATAATTTAATTTCTTTGCTCTGGTATCAAGACAACATCGCGGCGTTGAGTTCCGGCACTCAACATGTAATGCCTCCAGATTTCGGCGGATAGTGGGAAGCGGAGTGCCTTAAGACTAGCTCCCTCTGCCTAACCTGCTAAGCGCGGGATACAGCGTGAAGCTGAAGAAAAATACAAAAAAATATTGTTAAGTCATAACACTATAATTATGAGGCAGGTCGTAGAGACCGCGTGTCACAAAGCGGCGTCATCCGCTATTGTTGTACACTGTCATATATCACGTGACATGTCAACGTGTTTTATACAAACGCCTCGTCAGTTTTACATATTAGATTCATTACAGCCCTCTTATACTGAAAGCCCATGTCTATGTTTAAATTTTGCTTCTATCTACTTCATAGTATATTTTATTAAATTAATCATTTGCTTCGTATTTTACAGTATTAACTAATAAGGAAAAATATGTATTCACATATATTTCCTATATAATAGGCAAGACTCAAAGATCTTAGAGTTGAGACTCTATTTTCTACTTTCCGCTCAACTTCTAAATTACGGTACTGAAATTAAATAATTTAAATATAATTATTTCCACAAACACAATTTTAGTCAGAAACTATTATTACATTTTCATTTTTATATATTAATTCCCGAGAGTTCCATTTCATAACATTTTTATATTTTAATCTATTAGTTTTAAAATTGTTTATATTGTAATAAAATACTATTTTATTTTAATATATTCTTAAATTTATAAGAAAATATTTCTTTTAATAAAATAATGAAGTCTTTTAGTGATAAATTATAAGGCAACAATGGCTAAATTTCTATAATTTGTAATTTCTTTTAAATAAGTAACAAAATAGGGTACCTTCAATTGTGTTTATGTTTACGTATGTTCCACATTGTGTAGTATTTGGCCATCATAGCCCATTATATCCTTATTTGTTCTAGATCTTTTGTTGTGGCGAGGGTGACTGAGCAATGTTCAGACAACAATTTGTCATAAAATAAAAAGATTTATTATCCTATGTGTGCAATACGCAGCTACTCTTTAACAACCGTTATTGTGCCCTTTTATAGCAACGAATAAAATGGGTACGAGGAAAGTAATATTATACAAAAGATATGGACATTGTTTTCGAAATGTATTACCGGCAGGGGCTAATAAAATGAAAAAATGTAAAATTTTTATGTGACTAAAATAGGGTTTAAATCTTTATGATAAGTTCAATTTTAATATATTACAGTTTCGTTCAAAAAACATGCTTAAAGCTTTAATTGAGCTTTTCTCTTTATATGACCCTATTAATATTTTTTTGTAAGTCGATATAGAAAATAACAGTCCAATATTATTTGGAACGAAAACTGTTAGGTGAAGATCTCTGACCACACGACAGATGGGCATCAGTGCAAGGGTTAGCTCTACATCTGTCGAATACTATCAATCATTCTACTACAAATATTGTTTATACTGTTGACTTATTATTTGTCAATAGCTGTCAAATCCCAATTCTCATTGACTTTTGATTTGTTAACTACATTTCCGTAATGGGAGATAACATTAGGCTATGTTTACGACATAGCTCGCCAGCTATTTCTGATTTTTTTTTTCTGATGGACTTAATGCTGTTGACCTGGTATGGTCTTAACAGCGTCACCGGACTGGGTCTATTTCTGAATAACAAAATATTATATTTATTTTTCTCTAATTATATGAAGTTTCATTAGTTCCAATAACCTACATTATTAAAGCAATAACACCCATAAACATGTGCTTAAACTATAAACTTTGTCATCGGCAATTAGTAAACGAGCGCTAAACAATTTATAGACCTACCTCTAAGCCATGTGACACTCATTCGAAACGGCTGTTAACAAATTAAACCGATTTGTTCTGTTATTCTAATAGGGCAATGGGAAGCGGCCGTCAAACGTATTTTGACAAAATTTATTACAACCACGCCTTCTTCGAAGTTTTTTAGAATAGCGGGCGACGCGACATCTGTCGTACAGAAAGCAGTCACGCCCTACACGTACGGGAAATTTTGAAAATATTGACATTGATATAGAATATTTTTTGCTTGAGTAACATCTTGAGCGTGTAATTCTACTAATATGACACGCGCATCTTTGATAGTTTTTTGTTAGCTATGGTGTGAATTATTGCTTTGAATGTTAAGTTTTCATATGTGATGCAACGTCCGCATTTAGCGGGTTAGGTGGAAAAAATCTAGTGATATGATAACCTTAATAGATATGTGGTGCGGTGATGACGATGTCACGTAGGTATAATACATTTTTTTTCAGCTTCACGCTGTATCCCGCGCATAAAGAGAGGGAACCTTTGCCCATTTTGCATCTTGTTATAATAACGATAATAGTTTTACAATAATTTAATAGTGTTTTTTTTAGTAGGTACCTACATTTAAGTAAATACAATTTAATTATATTATCGAGATCTAAAATACAACTAAAACACAGTAAAAAGTATACAAAAGTATACCTTTTAATGGTAGTTGTCTAATTTTGACACAACGAAAAAACAAAACATGTGCCCACACGCTTCAAAGCGGGGCGACACCGCACCGCGCCGGTACCCCGGTGTTAAGTTCCCATGTCGCTGATCGCGCTATTTTTTTCCTCTCACAAAAACTTTGTTGCAATGACGGTTCATAGCAGACAGAGTGGCACCAACTTTTTCCGTCACTTTTTATCCTAATAAATCACGTAGGTACTGAACGATTGTGAATTTTGCTGATTGAGATTAATTGCTAATAATAATAACAATGAAAACTTGCATAATAAAATGTATTTTATTTAAAATTCGTTATTTAATGGCAAATGTTGGTAACATAACCTTAAAGCACTATATGTCTACTTATTTAGAAATCTAAATATGAATGTTGTAAATTATTTTAATAATTATATTATATTATGAAATAAAAAATACAAATATGAATGTTGAAAATATTATATTATAAGAAATAATATAAATCTTATTAAATATTTTTTTCTCAAAAGTAATAGAAACATAACGATGAAAAAGTGTTTTTAAATTGACAAACAAACACATCACATTCCAAAATATAAGAAAAAGAGGCCAAACATTAAATGCGGCATAACTGTCGGTCAGATTCGGGACGTCGAGATAAACTTTATAATCTGAGCCGGGACACGAACTACGGGTAACATAGCAAATATTTGTACCGGATTAGACGCGCAGTCGCTTTATAATTTACTATGTCCTTATAATAGTTTAGTTTGGAGATGCACTCTAAAATATAATTATCACAAAAATAAATAACACTTTGTGAAAATAATTTTAATGTTCTATTAAAAATATATATTAAAAATATATATATCTTGATATAATAGATCAGAAATCTTTTACCCTCAACACATAATTAGTTTTCCATTTTTCCCTTTAACCTAACAAGAAACGGGGTTAGCGCTAAGGTGAAAAAATCCACAAAATCAACGACGGCTTTAGCAAGATTTCGCAAAACCTGCTCAATTTAAAATTAAAGCCACGAAACGTGTTTTTCGCGTATTTTATAAAAATCTCGGGATGTAAGAACAATCTTCGACGATAAGCTCAAGCGCCAATATCATACGCTAAATCGATTACATTTTATAAATCTATTTAAAAAAGGGAGCCTGTTTTATTTTCTCGCCAAGGATAATATAGAAAAAAAAAACATTTGCTTAGTAAAACTTGGTACGTGACATAAAAATAACTCGGAACACATTTTTATACTTATTTATATCATTTATCATAAACTCTACATCATATTTATTTTGCAATAGAATCAATATTTTTTCTTTTTTAGTAAAATCATTAAAAAAATATTTCTACCCTCATACTAAGAAAAAAAAAAACAATCTTCACTTTACTCAATACATTATATTGAGTAACGACAGCAATTGACTAATGAACTTAACATACAATAGCAGTTTAATAAATAAAATGCAGTCTTTTTAATCCCCTATTTAAATTCAATGCCAAACAAGTGCAGAGCTAATCATCACAATATAATGCTTCGCTGAGTTGAGGGGTGCTTTTTGTGGCGCGACTGCGATAGAGCTACTATTTTATATAAAAAACTGTACAAAACGAAAGGGATGGACAACATAGTCGATTCATTTGGATTGACTTTAAATGATTGCCTTTTTTGTTCGACGGTGATGGATTGCGAATCATTTTGCTTACGCCGGATTCACGTGTGTTAAATTGTCTTTGTATTTTTGCTAGAAAAATATATTAAAATAGAATATCTAAAAGTTTAATAATTCTATGCATATTAACAATATGCATGAAAAGTATTAAGTAAATCATGTACCTATATTGTATAAGTGCGTTAAGTTTAAATAGCAATGAGCTTTCTTGTGTAAAGTAAAATCTTATAATATTCAAAAAAAATATTAAGAATTTATAAAATAATATAAAATGCCTTCAGAGACTGTAATTTGGAAATATAACTACAATACAACATATGTATTTTTCAATATCATTTCGCAATTCACAAGTTTACGACGGACCGCTATTATTGTGAGTTCGATTTCCAATTAGGTGACCCCTAAACTAATTATTAATGTCTATCCAGATAAAAGCGAGCTCCACAATGCATATAAAATGTATATAATGCAATTAATACATATATATTTATTTTTTTATTTTTTTGTTTATTTTAATGGATCTAATATTTTTTTTATTATATCTTAAACTTCAGGCAAGTTGTGATGCAGGGTTATACGCGTGTAGCTACAAACGCGACAGGTTGTGGGTTCCAATTACCACTCCAGAATAGGAAGTATTTCATATTTTCATTTATTCACTCTTGTGTCAGACAGAGCGCGGCGTTGAGTTCCGCCTCTCAACTCGCAATGCCTTCAGAATTCGGCGGAAAACAGGAAACGGAATTGTCTTAACACTAGGTTCCCAGGCACCTTCTGCTTACCTTGCTAAATATGTGGGAATAGAACGTAAAGCTAACAAAAAAGAAAAAATATATCAAAAACTCAAGTAGAGCACGCGTTCATCGTGAACATTATAATACTAATTGCGTAACTAAACGGCAGGGGCGCGCGTAATCCGATATTGATGCGTTTGTAAAAACTATCCGATCCTCGCCCTCTCTCCCTCCCCTTTGTTGGCACTGAATAATTCATCAAACAGGTGCATCGTGGGCTAATTTGTTGCTTTGTATATTTTACGCGTGCTCTTTATAAAACTAGGATTTTTTAGTTAAAGAAAAAAAATTGTTTTGTAGTTCCTGAAAATATTATATATGGTTGGAAGAGATTCTTTTAGAGATAAGGCTGTCATTGTTAAAATTTAGTAATATATCAATAAGTAGAATTTTCTCTAGACAGAGAAGAAGACATTATCATTTCTGTATTTTCTTTTCATAAATTTTAACCGTCTTGGGGCAGTGGAAAGTAAATTATTTATTTTTTATATACCTATTAATATATAACAGTTAGACAAGGAAATACACTTGTATTTGATGGTTTTATTTTAGTATTGTAGAGTAAAAATCGGTCATTGAAGATAATCAAGCGTGGCGGGATGTGGGTATATCATAAATTTATAGCCGTATACAAAATTAGGGCTTATTCACCTCCAACCCCAAATGTCACGCAATTTTGTGCTGCTCATATGTTTACTATTAGTTTTGTCTTAAAGATATTAATAAAAAAATGTAAAAGCGTCATTCTTATAGATACATTATAGGTATATATTAAAAGTGTCACTCCTAAGAATTAATTGTTTATATTTTTGAAAGGTGTAGGTAATAATTATCTTTGATATTCATTACACAACCAGTCGGTTTTACAGTCACACTTTGTGCCACTGCGCCAAGACAGTTACATTTACATTTAAACTCTATAATGAGGTCATCATTATAGTGTTTAAACATGCGTTTTTGTAATATAAACGGCCATACTATATATAAGTAAATGTAGATTTTTTTTCACAGGATCTACGGCCCCAAATCATGGGGCCGTAGGTCTGAGTATATGGTTTGCATTTCAACTCGATATCTCGAAGCGTTCCTGAGATAAAGCCTCTTGACAGACAAACAGACAGACGGATATACAGACAGACAGAGCAAAGTGATCTTATAGGGTTCTTTATTTACTTAAAAGGTACGGTATCCTGAAAAAATTGTAAATTACTCACATTTTAATTTTTCTAACGGCTCATGATGTAGAGGTGGAGCGTGGTGTAAGGGTGTGTGCTGTGGCTCATGGTGCAGGGGCGCCATCAAGCTCGATATTGCCGAGCCCACGGAGGCTGCGACTGAGTCGTGAAGGTGGCCTCCCCCATGGAGCTCTAGTTCACTAAGACATAGCCCGTTTTCGCCCAGCGGCTCCATGCCGGCCGCCAGCGCTTCTTTGTACACGCGGAGATGAATGATGAAGCCTTCTCTTTACTTTGGGGGAACGGGTCGCGGCAGCGACTGAGGTAGTCCAGTTATGCGTGGCGCATGCTTTGGTAAACCTATAAAGAATTATTTTGCATTAAATTTATATGTCTGGTAAAAAACATACAAGAAAATAGTTTTGTATATAAATAACTTCCAATAATAATATGTACCATTAAAATTTACAAAATCATATACATATTTTATTATTTTGTAAAAAAATAACGCTTAAAAAACAAAGACAATATTATTTTAGTATTTCATAAACACGTAATGTATTGTTCTTATGAATCCAAAATGTAAATACACTATTGTTGACAAAAATAGTTAAGGGATTATTTAAATACTAGATTTCTACTTATCTGCATGATATTACATATTATTGAATATATATATATATATATATATATATATATATATACTCTATTATATACATATATACTATAAACATTGACTACTATCCCAACAACATACCAATATGTTAAATAAGCACTACACCCGTTCCTTAAATGAATTTAAAGGTTTCCAACTAAGACAATAAATATATCAGCAGTACATAAAAGCATTATCACTATGATTTAAGACGTGTACACAGTGGTGTAAAAAGTTAATGCTGTAAATAACAACCTGATGGAGATATACAGCCCCACCACTTTCATATTTCAAATGGTAGAGTCAGAAGACAGAGATTTTTTGCTATCATAAAGCTCGATGGAAAATAGGAAGTGTGTGGTGAACGCTCGTATACAGTGATTTATGGGTTTAATTGCCTTTTTCACGTGGAACTTCACTTGGAATTCAATATCACGCAAAAAGAACAAAAGCCGGCGTTAAAACGGTAACGTATTCGTATTGCTAGCTACGCAGTTTATTCCGTTATTGTTACCTGTACCAGGATAATGATATGGCAACTTGATTTTCGATTAATAAAAATAATGTATTATCAAAAATATTAACATTGAAATAGTTTAAAATATATTTATGGCTTTTTTAGACAAGATCTAACAGATACTAGAAACAAATCCATTTTGTACACTCAATAGGAAATAAAAAACAAAATATTCTTAACTTAATTTAACTTCACGCTACGGTAAAAATATTCTTACATGGATAGTACATAGATACAAAAAGTGTCAAAACTTTAAATATAGCTTATTAATTCTTTAGACGTTCTTATATGTTTTATTTGTAATTATTTTGAATATTTTTTATTTTTAATTATCAGCTTCATGCTGTATCCTGCGCACAGTTCCCTGCGTTCGCCACTTTCTGCCGAATCCTGGAAGCATTGCGTGTTGAGTGGCAGAACTCAACGCCGCGCTTAGCCTCGACACCAGAGCGAAGAAATGGAAATATAAATAAATATTTCATCTCCTCGAGTGGACATCGAACCCACAACCACTCTGTTTTACAGCCACTGCGCAACGACTGGCCTCAATATAATTTTGCATATAAAAAAAAATATATGTTATTATTATTAAATAACATATAATCATTTTTAATAGAATTGGATTTATTATAGAATGTTTTACCTGATATAAAATAAAATGAAATGAAATAATATATATATAGAGATATAAGTAGATTCATAGTAACATTATTATGTAAATTACTTTGCGCGTTATAATAATATAATGCAAGTGACCGACACCAATACAGGTATATTCACATTATAATATGCTACTATCACAATTAAGTAATGTATGTTAAATTTTATTATTGCAATTAAATATTTATAATAATTTAACAGTTATATATAGGTCTAATATGAAGGAATAGGTTGGATCTGATAATATTATTATATTTATCGTGAAAATATTAAAAAATAATAATTCGTTCCGCTGAGTGTGGATCGAACTCACAACCGTCGCGTTACAGTCACTTCCTTGTAACACTGCACCAGGACCATGCCCAATAAAATCATGTAAAAACAAATCAGTTTATTGTAAATTTACAGCATAAAAAGAAACAAATAAACTACCTATAATTTCGCCCTTCGTTCATATTTTATAATAATGAATTATGCGTCTTTTCGATAATATTTATTGACTTTACTAATAGGGCAAAGCTAAAATACCACTGTTCGAGTTTAATCCATTATCCTTTAAAACCTGTAAGCCTTTTGAGCTTAAAGATTTAAGTTGGCGACAGTAGACCGTTTAACGTTCATAAAATTAATAAAACAATGCCTAATGTCACTGAAACCTGAATCGTGTGGCATATTTTTCTATATTATATCAATAACAATTTAATGTCTTTAAAATATTTTTTTTGTCAAACGTTCTTTATCTACGAATGTTAAGAATAATACTTAAAGATAACATTTATCTGTTTATAGTTTTGCAAACTTATTTTGTTATATTTTTGTTTTTCGCTTTTATGTAACATTTTTTAAAATAAATATTTCAAAATAAGTATATGGACTTGACTCGTTCTTTTTAGTAGAATTAATTGTTAAATTCTATCGGTATGTAAAAGATCAAGGTACTAACAAGGTACAATAAGACTCCACGTTCTCCACTTTCCGTCCGTAATAGCTCTACATTGTTGTTGAACCTAATGCCACACATCATTTTATACGAGTTCCGATAAAATAAAAGAAACAATAAGTTGATAAGCATAAAATATATACTGTGTAAATTATGAACTTACACTCTTATGACACCACCAAGGTACTATTTTGTATTTATTGGGATAAAAATAAGACAAATATACAATATGACAATAATGAAACAGAATTCTATCATTAAATTTGATCACAAATCACTGGTTGAAGATAATGATAATAACATGGCGAATGTAACTCAATATGGTTCCGAAGTACACAGAGAAACAAAAATTAGGACTAACCTCACTGACATTGATAACCATAGATAATATATACTCAATATTACATTATTAATAATTAAAAAAACAAATTTTGTTATAAATTTAATAATTATTACAAAGTAACACTTTAAAAACATATCATATCAGTGGATGAATGGAATATAAGTGTAAAACATGTGTAACGACATCTAACACGTCAAACATTTGAGTGTATCTGCTTGTATCTCGTCTATCTGCTGATAAGACGACTGTATGTACGGCAATGTCGACTGTCGATATTGACACGCACCGCTGATACTGGCGTTCGTGAGAATTCAATGTTTCTATTCAACGCTATGAATATAAATAACTTATTGCTTCTTGTCTTAAACTATATGGGTTTTCGTTTTGCAATAAATTTTTCACTCGCTTTATTTCCTGTTTCATATTTGTGCAAAAAAAAATGTGTTAGTCACGTCCTAGTCTACAAACGATATGATAATTATTTATATGGAGTTGTACCTCAATAAACATAGATAGTAATTGCATTATATCATAATATTATTGTATAGTGTTTATTCACTATCTACTGACCTGACCTTTGACCTTTAAGGGTCAGGTACAGGTGTTAGGTGCCTACCCTTAAAATAATTAGTAATACGATTATTATTTAATTAGCTTTAGCTTCAAAATTCTTTACAGGATTTATATAACTACAAAATTTTATTAATTTTAAACCTCGTCTATTATAAAGCAAAACGCGCGTGTCGTTACAGTTAAACTTAATGTTAAGACACTCCGTTCTCAATTTACAATGTATTTATATAATATATTCATCGGTGCAATATTATTGTATTTCTATAATACATATATAGGTATCTGATTAATTTTAATATCGAAGAGATTTAAATCAAGAATATTGTTTGTGTAAGTGAGGAAGCACTGCCGTAAGTGCACAGTACAAAATTTTATGAGATCTTTGTACTTTACAGCAAGCGAAGCGAGAGGATTGCAGAGCGAAGCAAACAGAGCATCCCTTGTATTTTATATAGCATATTATTTATAATAGTTTTTTTCACATCGGCACTTACATTTAACGTGGTAGAAAAAGATATCCGAATGGTAATGCACTTTATCTTACAATTTTCGCCTCTTTTCATTTTCAATGTGTGATGGATCTTAACATCAGAAATTGTAGTATCCGACGGAAAAAAATAAAATAATATTAATATTAGTTTTTCGAGTGGAAATTATTGTATTTATATACAATTATTATATATATACATATATACTTATTATTAGTTATTGAATATTAGGTACATTACGTTATAACAAATTATTTTAAATGCACACAAGTTTATTCCGAATAACTATCAGCCAGCTATTTCCTAATAAATATGTAGGTTTGAGGCCAGTCGTGGCGCAGGGGCACAAAGTGCCACTGGTTGTGGGTTTGATCCCTAATCGAGGAGATGAAATATTTATTTACATTTATATTTTAATTTGCTTCGCTTCACTCTGGTGTCGAGGCCAAGCGCGGCGTTGAGTTCAGTCACTCAACACGCAAAGCATCCAGAACTCGGCGGAACGTGGAAAATGGTGAGTCTTAACACTAGGTTCCATCTGACTGCCCTGTTGTGTGCATAATACAGCGTGAAGCTAATTTAAGTTTTAATTTAATTTTTTAGTATGTAGGTATAGTAACAATATTTTATATGAATACTTATTGACTGAAATGAATACAACCAATGTTTGTTTTTTTTTTCAATTAAGCCATTGAAATGTAGATATTCGAGCTTAGCCCTATAAAGGCTATCATAACTAATTAAGTTCAATTTAAAATTTTACTAATATTAAAAAAATTCTAGGGACTAATATCACGATTATAATATCTGACACTGCCGGTTTATGAATTTAATGTTTTTATGTGATGTACGCATAATTTATCATACAATAATATTTTTTATTAATTGATGAAATATCAATTAAGAATGAAAAAGCCTCAACTTGAGCAAGTATTTTTTCATATTATTATCATTTATTTAAAAAAATATTTTTTACATATTTTACATATTATCTATTCTTTGTTCAGTCTGTCACAAAGTGTGACTGTAAACGTTGAGTTTCGCCACTCAACACGTAATGCCTTCAGTATTCTGCGGAAAATGAGAAACTAAGTGTTTTAACACTAAGTTCTATCCGCCTACTCTGTTGTGTGCGGGATACGGCGTAAAGCTGATTCTATTCTTTGTAAAATGTCTGAGTATATAAGTTTTGTTATTTATTTCTTACAAAACATGGCTCTACTTAATAAAAATGATTACGAATTTACTACCTTACACTATTATTAATTAAATATTACAAAAGAAATATAGTTTATCTGTATTTAATACTTTTCGATTATAAAACGATTATAATTCGATTCTCTGATAAACAAAAATTTATCTCCACAATGACTACCATCAATTTAGTTTTATCGACAGTAGTCAAAAATAAAATGTGGAAAAGTACATATTTACCTACTTCATAATGATAATAATAATATACTTTATTGTACACCACAAAAATACAGAGAAATAAAAGAAACAGGAAAAATATAGATAAACAAAAGAATATATACAACAGGCGGCCTTATCGACATAAGTGATCTCTTTCAGGCAACCTGTAGGACTTTTAACAAAAAATAGTTTTGGTTAGATTTTTTTAAATTAATATTTATACCTATGTTTATAACAATTATTACTTAATTTTTACGAGCAAAAAAAAAACTAAATAAAAAATATTTTTAGATAAACTTCATAATCCAAACATTTTTATATAATAGTACCATACTATTTATGTATGTACCACTTTGTACATGTTTGTAATACAGACACACTTATTACACTTTCCACTGAATTCTGGAGGCATTATGTGTTGATTAGCGGAACTCAACGCCGCGCTTTGCTTCGTAAACAGAACGAAGAAGCGAAAAAATATATTTCAACTAGGTAGGTGTTACCTACTTACAGTACAGATTTGCCACAGAATTTTCCGTCGGCATTGTCGGTGCGTCCTACTATAAAAATTACTTATAAGTAGGTACGAATACATATTCGTTAAGCTATTATTAAAATAATTAAATATAACTTAATTCGCTATCTCAATGCTTTAACATAATTTAGTTATTTTTACTCGCTACTCATGTCCATATAAATCGAAAGATATTATTTTATACAGCTATAGAGTTTCTTTAAGAGTCATATTTACAGTTTGCATTAATTAGACTCGAAGGCAGTCGTGCCACTCGAAGAAATAAAACATTCCATATTTTCATATCCTCGCTCTGGCAATAACGCAAAGCGCGGCGTTGAATCTCAACACACTCTGCCTCCAGAATTCGGCGGAGAGTGGGAAATTGTCTCAATGGAAACGGAGTATCTTAACACTACGTTACCAGGTTTCCTCTGGCCATCCTGCTAAGTGCGGGATACAGAACGAGTTAAAAAAATAACATAAACTAGATTTATTAAAATAATTATTAATAAAGGTATCTTTTTCATGATTTGAAAAATTTAAAAGTTATTATTTTTTGTTGAAATATATTTTTTTGTTTGTAAACGTTAGTATTTGTTGCAATAATAAAAAATATTGTAATAAATATCATTAACATAATTTAATTGCTTTATATGGTAAATTCTATCATAAACATGTAAATAAATTCTTACATGGCTTTTTCAATAGCGAAATCTCTCTGAGTATATGAAATGAAATACTTAGATATAATGAAAGTAATACTTAGATATACCTACGTAGATACTTCTACTCTCATTTATTACATCTTTTCATGGATATTTTATTATTTACAAATTATATTATTTACAAATTAGATTTAACATTAAATTAATAGTGATCATATGTGATATTTTTTTAAATAGGTTTTTTTTCATTCGTTAAAGATATCTTTTAATAATTGAAAAATAATGTAATATTTAATTTTCGCTCTATAATTTCTAAACATTGATCACTCATTTATATATCTTATCAGACATAATTGTCCGTATAGACACATTTTCTCTAATACGAGACCAAAAAAGAATGATGATACAAATGAAAATAACTCAACAAAAATATCTTGTTCATTCATGTTGCATGGACTTACCGTGAAAATGCAGCACTATTTGTTTTTTTGAATACTCAGAAGCTTAGCTCGATCAACCTTAGGTCGTTCCTCAGGCTCAACACAGCGTGCGGGCTCCAAATCCTTGGATATCCTTCATAATCTTGTCCAAGCCTTCAGATTACACGCGTCCCGTCACAACGTAAACACAAGAACAATCAGATACCGATAAATCAAAGCGCACGATACGACGGGAATCCGCTAAATCCTCGCGGGGATCGCGTAAAAAATACTAGTATTAAAAACAGTCTTAAGTGGGCTTACGAACGCGGCGCGGAACGGCCCGCACTGGCTCTAATCTCGGCCACTTCCCGACGCAATTTGAACCTAACTCCACCACTCTATACATCATCCGGCGACGCCCGCCCACCGCGCCGCCGCGGCCGCGTACTCTCGTCCCGCTCTAACCCGCCCGTGCCCCGTATCCCGGTCCCGCTCTCACTGAAATCTCGCCGTGTGGAGTTTTCAGTGCGTGCGGGGGGGACGCAGTCAGCTGGCCGAACTTATGCGGATAAAAACGACTTTTTATCGGCTTGCTGTGACGGCTCGTGACGTCACTGTTCACTTCGGACGGACGCGGATTTGTTGTAAAAAATATTACTTCAATTCATAAGTCTAGTTTTGCCCGTCATAAGATACGACTTTAGATAACCTTATTATTGCAACTGTGTTATTTTCAGAAACTTTTTATTTTCTTCATTAATATGCACATGAGGTGGTTCCAAAACTTTGCTTATTTTTTAAGCTATAGCTAATATATACCTAAATTTTGATACAAGAGATAAGGGAACCAATAGTCACATTCTTTTATTGTACATTCCAAATATGCTTTTAACGATAAAACCTCTTCAAAGAGATTAAAGATAAATTTGTGACATAATGTATCTAACTAAATTTATTCAACGGCCAAAGCTCATTTAAATCGTGCAATATGTTTTCCTTATGGCACACAAATAATTGCAGTTTAAATCGCGCTCCATGCAGCGTCGCCCGCAATAAATAAACGGGCGTTCGCAACGTAAACAGATCGGGCGCATTAACCGCGCGTCGGCGTACATAAAGAGAGCGGTATAAATATAAAGTTGCCACTCGCTGCCGCGCAAACTTAGCTAAACAACGCCATAATTGCCTTCATTACTTAAATTACTGAAATTATTTATTCAAAAACCTGGCAACATTTAGGCGCGAGCGGTCCCGCCCACGGCGCGCCGGCTCGCCAATGGGGAGGCGGCGCGGCGAGGTGGGAGGGGCGGAATTCAATATGGCGGACAGACTTGCAACCTTCTTGGTGCGGACGCGTCGGAAACCCGCCGACGTTGCTGGCGCGTTTTCCAGCTTAATAACTGTATGGTGTTGTATTGGAGGTACATACAACTTGGAAATTTGGTGTCTGAAGTAAGATTAATTCATTATTTTACTGTTATAATGATCTTATTCCTTGATGTGACTTCTCCGACGGCAATTCCCCGACGGCTTTACACCATAAGGTAAAATAATGTACATAATATTATTAAAAAATGTATCTTTAGGTAGATATAACTACTTACGTTTACGTTTTAAGCTGACTCAATTACACTCAAGTCTTCTTAAAAGTAAAAGGTAGACATCTAGAAACTTATATGTACGTAGGTACAGCTAATTAACTCATTATCTCAATTATAGTTATTATTTAGTTATTATTAAAAGATAATGATAACATAATCTTTACGTAGGTACTTATATAGGTAATTATTTACAATGTATAGAACTAATAATTGAATACAATAAATAATTTAAGTAACCAGTTGATACACGTGGTTAGTACCATTTTATTGCATTATTTATTACACACTCTACTATGTACTATTTTAACATGCTCATGTTAGCCTATGCCTGCTTACTAGAAAATTACCTCAATTTTTCAATAATTATTAATTCAGCCTAGAACTAGAGAGAAGTTACAAATTTTATTAATCATGCTATTTTTTTATTACGAGGTTTGTACATATATTAAGTAAGTATATTAAGATACTAAATTTATAAATTCTTATGTATAAGGAATCAGCTAACAACAAATATATGGAAATATAAAAGTTAGAAAATAGATAGTAGTGATGATGGTTCCGGCTAAAACGAGGAACTTACTTCTGATTGCTTTGTTAATTAAAGATTAACCCAAAACCACTATGACTTGGCGAATAAATAAGTATTTCTATATAGAGAATACTAAATGTATATTAATAATAAGTCAAAATAAATGTTATAAAAAATAATGTGTTCATAGCCTAAGCTTGTAGAAACTAGGTAAGAAATTTACTCTAGAACAATTTAAAAAAATAAATAAATTTCAATATCATTGAGAAAATAAAAGTTTTCATTGAGTTAAATAAAATGTTTAAAATAAGCTACTAAGGCAATATGCACAATTTTAAAAGTATATAAAATTTTAAAAGATAATAGATAGGAATAGTACCTACACATAATACAAGAAATTAGAACATAATGAAAGATTAAAAAGTGCTTATGTCTGTTGTATACCTATAGTAAGTAGTAATAGGTATCATCTGTCACCTAAGAATAAATAATAATAAGTCAGCCTCACGCTGTATCCCGCACACAGCAGGGTAGGCAGAGGGAACCTAGTGTTAAGACACACCGTTCCCCACTTTCCGCCGAGTTTTGGAGGCAATGCGTGTTAAGTGGCGGAACTCAACGCCGCACTTCGCTTCGACACCAGAGCGAAGAAATGAAAATATAAATGTAAGTAAATATTTTATCTTCCCGAGTGTCCCCACTCTCACACACTCGAAACCACAACTAATGGATTTTACAGTCACACTTTGCACTCGTGTGCCACGACTGGCCTCAAGAATAAAAAATCATAAATCAAATAATAATCAATATTTATTTTGGTTATTAAATTTTAACTAATATTGTAATCAGAAACATATTACTCGTAATTGAAATGAAAAGGGTAGTTTAACAAATTTGGTATAATTTATGTAATAAACTACGTCAGTCATTAGGTTGATAATATTATCCAATCAATTGGTGCCAAATTTGTGAAACTACCCTTTTGATTTCAATTACAGATATTTGAAGCATAAATACCAGATAATACCATATAGCTACAGGATAATCATATCCTGAGCACCCAGTATGACCCCAGTTGTCACAGTACAGAATACATATCTATGACCCAGCTTTTCAGTTGCTCTGTTGACAAAATCGAGCCGTCTCTCAACCACTAGACGACAAGCTCTCTGTTGTTTGTCTTGCCTTTAAATGTAGCAATGTTTTTCTGTCTGAGATGATTAATAAAAATATATATATAAAACAAAATATCATCCTGCCCTGGTAATAGCCGCCTAGAACATTATCGATATATAAATTCTCGATTAAAAACTGATCAAGAAAAATCTAAAATCAACGCATGGATTAGTTAATGATAAGGCTACAATAACTGTATGTCACCTGAAAAATCTTTAAAAATAAAACCTTATTATTTGACAACAAAAAATAGACACAAAAATATTTAATATCTTTTGTAAATATTTAATATCTTAATATTCTATACTACACATCTTGGCTAGGGAAGCAATGGGGGGTAAATGGGTAACGTCTCGTCTTCAGATTTTTATGTATGCAAACATTAGTAACAAGTAATAAGCAAGATTCCGTACGGCCTGGTCTCCTCACCACCATTACCTGGTTTTACTCAATTTATAAAGTAATACTATGCAAAAAGAGCACATAAACTCTTGTAGGTATGTACCTAATAGAAACAAGATATTGCAAAGACAGAAAGAAGTCCCTCTACTGATTTGTTATATTAGGTATGTGGAAATATCTCGGATTTTATGGAACTATCATCAGTTCATTTCTATAATGTATTCCAAAGGTAATATTAGTAAGGTCATTTTAAATTCAGTTAGGCCAGGGCGACTGTCAATGCGACAGCGTGTAGGTTTTTTATTCTCCACTCTGGTAACAATGCAAAACGCGGCGTTAAGTTCCGCCACCTAACATGCAATGCCTCCAGAATTCGGCAGAAATAGGAAGCAATGCGGTTAATATAATGTTGTGTACATTATAATATATATATTTATAATTTTATATACATATTTTTTTCAGATTCAAAGAATTGAAGGCGTCCCTACTTCTTTACTTAAAGAAGGATTTTATCCTTAATAAACTTAAGAAAAATTAAAAATAATTATTTGTAATATAAATCTATTGTGATAAAGTTCAAGTTCAGTATGAAATTTAAATCTACTTAAGAATATTTTTTGACTTTATTAAAGTGGGGATGGAAGTTTCTTAATGTAAACGAAGTGCCTTGATTTTTTTGTTTCTAGGTCTAGCCTACTTGCTATGTACAGAATACAGCGGGAAGCCAAAAAAAAGTGTCTTATTATGTTAGAGCCAAATAAACAAAAAAAAGAATTCGTTGTTTCATTTCACCTTGAATAAAACAATATTTATTAAATACCACACACTACAACATCTCAATTTATATTAAATATAACTTTACAAATAACTACATAATTACATATTATTATTGAGGCTATAAACCTCTACCCACGGAGGTTTACTTAACGCTACTGCTTCTGCATATTGTAGGTACCATGTTCTGCATCTATATAATATGTTGGTCAAAATATGAAAGTTTCTTTTCCAAACTTTATAATATTTTTTTAACTTTTTAATATTAAGTAAATAAATCTTAAATTAAACACTATAGTATGATTAATACGAGTATATTTGTGCCATTTTCAATTCTATATTAAGTTGTTAAGCTTTTGTACAAACTGTAGCATTATAAGTTGTTTTAATTTAATTCAAATATCATTATTATAGAAATTGGAACAATGTAATGTAATACTGTTACAAATCGGAAGCGGTTAACGCTTTTAAAAATAAGACAACACATATCGTCTATATATTTCTAAATTATTATTTTAAACGAGTTTGCCAACAATATTAATAAATAAAAAAAGTCCGTTATAACGTTGTTTTTATGTATAATACAGATAATAAACAAAAATAAAATATATCCGGATGTACGTATACGGAGGAACAGAGGACAATAAATCGAAAGCAAAACATTTTAAACCAACACAAGCACCAGCTACAAATGTAATGATTTGTCTGATTAATCGAGCGTCGCAGATGTCTGCCAAAAATAAAGGATAGGGTCGTGGTAATCGAGTCTAAAGGGGGCTTCCCCTACTAATAGATAGTGTTTGTCATTTATTGTTAAGTGATGATTTAAATTTATTTATAATGATATTTCAATTTTTTGACAAATAATGTTAAATGATATATATTATGAGAAAGTTTCTCAATCTAGTATCCTACAGGAAGGTACATGTGCAAATTGCTTGTTTAATTTTTCTAGTCTTCTTTTTAATGGTGTGTCTCATTTAAGATTATCTAAAATATTTTTCAAAAAGTTACTTAAATGTAAAACAAAATTTTTTTTCTAAATACATCATTCGATTGTATTGATTTATATCCTTTCCAAGAACTTCACACTCGTATAAATAAATAACTAAACGATAAAAATAAAACTTCAAATAACATTCAGAAAATATGTAATTACACTGTGACATAGAACAACGAGAATACATAGTTTAGCTCACAAGAATAAATTAGTTTAAAAAAATACTCTCTACAGATATCTCAAATGCATTTAAAAGTTGAATTATTAAAATTTTTAAAGGGACTGTTCAATAGTGTACAAGTGTTCCATACATTTATTTCTGTAGAAAAATTTTGCTAGACAATCAAAAAGATGCTTGTTTTGTAGGTAATTAATTAATGCAATGTCAAAGAGTAGGCACGTATGTACGTCAGTCGTTACCTTGAGGTTGTAAAATAATAAAAAACATATATATGTAGGTACATTACAAACAACAGCGAGCACATGGCAGGGCCGTGATACTGAGTTATGATTTCTGTTTGAATGAAATAAAGATAATTTTTATTATCTTTATTTGTTTCTTAAAATATACCTACTTAAATCGTATTTTGTACTCCAAAACATTATCCAATGACATCATTATAACATGCAGTTCCGCTTTTAACGTTGCTCTACAATTAAAAAAAGATATAGAGGTATCCTACCTACATATACATATTACTGCATAAAATACAACAATCAATAAAATACCTATACCTATAGTAACTTATTATAAGTATTTGCAAAGCTAAGCGTAAAGCAATATTTAATGATGGCTTGTGATCACACAATCAAGTTGAAACTAACCTAAAAAATATTATGTATTTATATAAAAAAATATTATATATTATTATATTATTAAGATTATTATTTTTTTATCTCTCTCTCTCTCTTTCTACCATCTCTCTTCTCTAAAGATCAGTCAAGAGTTGATGAGTGTGTAAATGATTTTGGGTATAGTAAATAAGCGACCCTAGCTGCAGATTCAACGTCTAAGCTCCTATTATTATAACATTTTTAACACCAGGTTTACTTCTTGTAAGATACGCACACAGCTACCTGCCCAAAATACAATAAAAATATTATCATGAAAGATGAGTCGTCTTTAGGAGTATATCGTCACTAAAAATATGTTTATATAAAATATGTTAATTTTCACGCTCCATTCTGTTTATAACAGGATAACAAGAGGGAATCTAGTGTTGAAAGTTAAAACACTACGTTTCGGAACGGAAAGTGGCTAAGTTCAACGCTACGCTTTGTCTTATTACCAGGGCGAGGAAATAAATGGAAATAAATATAATAAGTTTCCTCGAGTTGGAATCGAACCCACAAGTTTGTCACAAATTGTACTATATTCTTACTACAACTACGAAAGTGTGTCTTAATGAGAAACGGGGTGTCTTAACTTAACTTTAGATTATCAAATTCCCTCTTCCTATCCTGCTTTGTTTGGGATAGTGTAAGAGAAGTTAAAAAAATAATGTTTCGAAGTAAGCGGTTCCGAGTCAAAATTTATAATGTTCTATTTATCTTCGTTTGAAGCAGGGTTATACTTTATAGCATAACACAATATTTTTAAGATAATCTCAAAAAAACCCTTCGCTTACCAAATATTACTTAATATTTATAAAATATAATAGAAACTTAAATTAAACTTAATTTATAGCCAACTTTTGTACAAGAAGGAGGTTTTAAATTCGACTATTTTTTTATGTTTGTTAACTGAAAACTATTAACTGGGTCGGCCGGTTTGGATAATTCTTCTTTTATTTGAAATCCATTTTAATTTGGCGAAGTTTTAACAATGTCATCCATGAGAAAGTCATATAAATCTTAAATTTATATTAAGAATGTGCGCGACAAATGTACGAATAAAAATTATTGTTGCGTTTTTTTATTATAGGTACTACAAAGATCTACGACATTAATTGATTGTTTGATCACATAAAGCTCGCCGTCTCAACTTACAGGCGATAAAAAAAATCCATTCACATCTATAAGCCATATAATTTAACTATCGTTATATATCATCATAAGAAAATAAATAATTTATTCAACAGATTTCTATATATTATGCAAACGCTAATACACAGGTGATCATCTCACTCCACCTAATCTGAACTTGAAGCGCATAAACATTTATAGCACATAAATTGCAACTAATGCAGCAATCAGCAGTTTATCGGAGTATAGTAGTAATGTGATTGTTAATTATTCTACTTAGTTCTAGTGCTTACATGTTACAACGTTCTAAGCTGTTTACGAATTTATATGCATGTGTACATATGGAGGACAGTCGTGGTGCAGGGGCATAAATGTGTCTGTAAGCACAACAGATTTTGGGTTCGATTAACACTTGAGGATAAAAAAAAATATTTTCATTTCTTCGCTCAGAAAATCCAGACGGAGGAAAGTGGGGAGTAGCGTGTCTTAATGACATCTATGTAGAGTCCATTTAAAAGTGAATTGAAAGTTATATTTATGGTGTGTAATATGAATACTAGACTGATTAAGCATTAATTTTGCTATATTGTCCGTAGCTTTGTGAACGTAGAATGTAGAACATGCCTCCTTCACAGATCGCCAAGCATGCCGGCTAAAGGCGGTCAGTCCATAGTACTACAGGGAGTTCTACACGAATAGTTATCAAAAATAACTCGTAAAAAACATTATTTTTGAAAGATTTTTTTTATCTTTATTTTTGATAATATACATATATTAAATTTACTACTACTCAAAATCTTAGAATAAACATATTAAAATCGTTGTACTGTACAAAAATGTATAAGAATTTTGACAAATATGGAAATTAAGTTTAACTAGTTATGAAGCAATTACCAGGCATCCCAAAGGCAGTTCCAATATTTTTCTTATAGACTTAATGTTTATTGTTTTATGTGTGTGAATAAGTAGAACATAAAAAATATATATGAGACCGTCGTAGCGGAGTGGCCAAGCGTGTAACTCTATATGCTATAGTAGTGGGTCATCTCTCTAGTAACAAGACAAACTGTGTCGTTGAGGTCTGCCATTCGACACGCAATCAAATTCAGTGCCTCAAAAATCGAAAAATGTGGAACGGAGTGTTCACACTAGTTTCATTCTGCCTACTCTGCTATATGCGGGACTCAGCTTGAATCTGATTTGATTTGATTTTTTATCATATTTTTTCTTAATATATCTTCTTAACGTATTTATTATTGTTTTTTTTGCAAAAGTGAAGACTAACTATAAAACTACGTCTTGGACAATATCTAAGCGTTCTACAAAATACAAATTAATACCTATTCACTCCTCTCGAAATGTTACCAATTGAAAATATTGACATTATTACAAATACAATTTTATTGAGTCCTTGTAATATTTCATATTTTTTAGATCTATTGAAAATATCACTTAGGTACTTCCATATGAAAAATTTTGCCGACATACTCCAGTATTCTTACAAACTCCATTCTTCTTACGCTCTCCGCCCAAATAAGAAACATCATGTGTTGTGGCATGGCAATCAACATCGCATATTTACTTATCAGAGAACAAAATTTAAATATTTTAAATATCTAATTGTTCTGCTACAGTATCGAACCTAAATAAATATCAAAGCGTATGTGAGTTACCTGTGTGCGAGTTGGCATTTATGTTTGAAATCAACATCACGTTTCATGTCGCTGTAATTTGAAGCCACTACTATTACATTACAAAATAAAAATAACATTTTATAAACAGAATGTCCATCGTAAGTTCTTTCGGTGCATCGTTAGTTCGACGTTAATATAATTATCTATAAACATGGAAGCTGCTAAGATTACGCGATTAACGTAAGAACATAATCCGATGTCAGCCGTCACCGGGTGAACTTGACCGCGCGACATGCAAACACACTATATAGTATGTAGGTACTTGTCATATGAATACGTTATATTACAAGGACATCGTCTGTTTGTACATGTATCTACTTATCTATCTACTATAATATCTTTCATTTAGGTATTTAGTAACAAGAAAAAGCGCGGCGTTGAGTTGCGCCACTCAGCACGCAATGCCTTCAGATGGCGGAAATGCTTTAATGGTACGAGTGAATTAACATTACGTTCTTAAGCCTACATTGATATTTACGAAATATATCGAGACGCTAAAAAACAATACTATAATGTGGGATAAATTATGGTACCTACGACATTAGGTATATATCTTAGGTACCATAATTTATAATATAATGTATATGACTCTAATAATTTTTTGTTTTTATCAAAACTTAAAACCTTCCAACATTTACAGTAGAAATAAGTATAAGTTTAGGTACATTAGGTGACACTATTGTTATGACAAATGAATCTTTATCTAAAATTTACTTTTATCGTTTTTTAATTAAAATTTAAAAAAAGAGACGTCAAATTAATGAAACAGTTAGAGAAAAGACATTCCTTTATTGAGAATTTACTCCACGATCTTGATCTTAACGTGTCTAGTACGCTATCTGAAACTAAACCTTGCTCTACGTTTAAGTGGATTCAATTTTCTACATGGAGCATCATCATCATCATTTTGGGGCCAGTCGTGGCGCAGGGGCACAAAGTGTGACTGTAAAATCGACTGGTTGTGGT
>DWAO01000653.1:0-23607 GCA_018230605.1 Heliconius congener
ATATATATATATATATATATATATATATATATATATAGCTTAAAATTAATATATTTGAATCCACAACCATCGCCTCCACTCATCAAATACTAATAGTTACATATTAAATCAATTCCAAACCTATATAAATTAAATGATGGTGATAATCGCTCGTTCGATCATAACAGATGCGGTGATTCCAAATTACTCGTGCCATCCGCTAATGGCCGTTAGAGCTCTTACTTTAGATATGAGAAAATAGACTAACTTTTTTCTGTTTATTTTTCATTTTTCTGCCGTTTTAAAAGATTAAATGGAAATAGATAATATACAATATTTTTTTGTATTATGTACATAAATTGAAATTTGGAAGAATTTACAATGTTTTGAGAGAGACATAACATAAATAAATTGTAACAAAACATAAGAATTTCGGCGTAACTTGATGAGTATGGCTTATAGGTCCGACTACTGGGACGTTTTTCTAAGACACGCAGATTCAAATCCCGCTACTTTCAAAAGTACCTTCATAGCACATACCATAAAAAACATTAAAAACATAAAAAAAATACACAATATAATCAATATTTTACGAAAAGTCCCAAATAACAGTAAAAATATATATATTTTTGCATATGTTTTAAATAAAATAAATCAGCTTCACGCTGTTTCCCGCACGCAGCAGAGTAGGCAGAGGAAACCTAGTGTTAAGACACTCCGTCCCCCGCTTTCTGCGGAATTCTGGAGGCGAGATCGAAGCGAAGAAATGGAAACATAAATTTAAGTAAATATTTCATCTCTTCAAATAAGGATCAAACCCTCAACTATTAGGTTTTACAGTGTACAGTGCCTCTGCGCCACGACTGGCCTCTATATGACATATGCTTAAACTACTATAATAAAGTAACTAACACTTAACTAATATAATACGCAGAGTCTTAACACTAGACTTTATGTGTAATAGATCAACGAAACAAGAAGAAAATCAATTAATAAGCCAAACTAGATTATTTGGACTTAGGCGTATTTATGCAGATTCGATTTCATTCTTATCTTACCATATAAAATATGTAAGCGAATCAGTCGGTATATTTTAACATTTTTAAAGTGTTATTCCATAATTAAGAATTATCACATGGATAAGAAAAATACATTTTAAGAATCATATAAGAATTTCGGTTTCATTTTATGACAACATAGGACTTAGTGGTCAGAGCGCTCGGATAGTTTTTTACAAGAATGCGGGTTCAAATCCAGCTACTTTCAAACTTTCATATATTACTAATATTTCGGAATAATTAAAATTTTCGGATCGGAGATCGGAGTAATTGAAATTTTCTATACGAATAAGTATGCTTATATTTATTTTTACCTTTCACATACATATAATATGCAAATGTGATAATGTATAAGAGACCTTAAAGTAACAGTGTTCACGTTTATTTGGATTTCAAATTAGCAACACCTGTTGGTGCTCCGGAGTTCTCGAAACGTCCTGATAATTTGTGTATTTAATGTAAATTGCAAGACCCAAACGCTGGCGGGATGAAGTTCTTTATTTTAATTTGATATTTGATGTCTTTATATTTATACATGTTTGTAGATATGCGCTACCTTTGGATGTAGATTTTTTTTAGGTTCACGCTATATCCCGCGTGTAGCAGGCTAGACAAAGGGGATCTGGGAACCTAGTATTAAGATACTATGCCATTAAAGGAACTTCCGTTCCACACTTTCCGCTGAATTCTGAAGGCGTTGCGAGTTGGGTGACAACACTCAATCCCACACTTTGCCGCGTTGTCAGAGCGAGGGAATTAAAATATTAAACATTTCATTTCCTCGAGTGGGAATAAAACCGCAACTTGAGCCCCCGTTCCACAAATGGCATCAAAAACAAAAGGTATATGTGGGACAAAAAAGAGTTAATGAAAATAAAATTATGATGGTTTATATTTATAACACAGAATTGCTTCCAATCTCAATTAAAGGAACAAGGGTAACAAGGCTAATGTTTTTTAAAAAAGATACACAGAGCACACAGTAGGCCTACCCTGCAGAGGGAACTTAGTGTTAAGACACTCCGTTCCCCATTTTCCGCTAAGTTCTAGAGGCATTGCGTGTTGAGTGGCGGAACTCAACGCCGCACGTGTTGCCTCGACACACGAGCGAAACAATTAAAATATTAATATAAATAAATATATCATTTCTTTGAGTGGAGATCGAACGCACAACCAGTCGCGTATACAGTCACACACTTGTGCCCCTGAGCACCGGCTGGCGTCAAGCATCTTTATATAACAGGTAGAAATTATATTCCTTGCATATAAATATTTATTTTGTATAGTTAGATATAACTATACACATTTGATAGTATTTTCCTTTGTACGACGTCGTATAGTCACACTTTGTGTCACAACTGGGCTGTTTTTCTAAATTATTTTATTTTTTATATTATATTCCTTTTAAATAAACATCAGTTCTTAACATTTAACTTCTTTCTAACAATATTTACGATTACGCTTACAAACAAATAACAATTAAAACCGTCAACTTTTAGGTGTTTAGTTTGTTTAAACACAAATTCTTGCTGTACCAATAAAAGTAATCCTCTCGCTTATAAACGAGACTTACCCTTACAAAAGACAAGGGGCAGAGGAAATTAAGAAAGTTTAATGAAAACATCGTCTACCATCTAAGAAGGGGTAGATAGATGAGGTATTTAATGTTCAGATGAAATATTGTTTAGGGATGATCGATCTTGGTTATTAAAAGCGTGGATGGTAATGAAAATTGTGATAAGAAATTATTTGACTTTGTGCCGAGTTGACAACCCTATGGTGTAATTGAGATGGGCCCTAATTAAAAAAGGAAGGATTTTGCTTAATTTTTCTTTTTAATTAGCTTCAAAATAGGAGGTTATATGACGGTATTTTATCTATTTATTAAACAACGAAACGTTGCTTGCAGACTGTGTTAAGCCATAGTGCTAGATTATTTCTTTAGTTCAAAGTTAGTAAAAAGCAGAAAAACAGAGAACGGGGTCATTTTTTTTCTAAGTTACTCAAATCGTTCGAAAAATAAAAATTATAAGGTGTGATTATTTTTTTCTAAAATCAAAATATTATATGCCAAAAAAAAGTTTAAAAATTATATCAGTTGTTACATCCATACAAAAGTGTTGATATGTCCGTGCCAAAATAATATAAGAATAGTAGAAATAATAAAAAAAATCTATAATATATTTAAAGATTTTCTAGTAAATATTAATATGTAAAAAAAAAAAATGGCGCTTTGATTTTTCAATTTTAAAACAGAAATCCGGATTACAGAGGTCGGAAGATGATTTTAATGGAATGAGTGATGGCTCTTGATTGCGACTCGTACAAATGCCTGGTGAATAAATTGAATTATTTTATATTTTTATGTGTTTGTTTTTGTGTGTTTGTTCGTACTTTTAAATTAAAATTGATTTTATAAAGATTTAAGAGTTAGCACATTATTTCGATTTTATAATATCGATATAATATCTTATTACATTGTAGCGCAGTGGTACAACGTCTAAATGTGAACGAAATTGTTGTAGATTGCTCGAGAAAATTAATATTTAAATTGTTTTCTTTTTTCCCTGCTCTGAAAGACAAATACAGGCGTTCAATCCACATCCCAATACGCAATACCTTGAAAACAGCGGTGCATGGAGAACGGAGTGTCTTAACTCTAAATTGCCTCTGCCAATTCTGCGGTATACGGGAGAAACATCAAGATTTTACCCATTTTCTCCATTTTGAACAATTTTATTCTGCGTACTTGAACTCCATATGTAACTTTAAGGCAACTTATGGACAATATGGTTTCGACGTTCCATAAAAAGAACTTTTATTTGTCGGGAATAGTGAATGTTCGGAACTTCTTTGGAACTTTCTTCCGGTATATTGAACTATGATTGCAATGTAGATATTATTTCGCTACAATAAAGCTCAGAGAACTTGTTATTAAGCTTATGTCAATCGTTGTTTTTTATATTTGCCTATCTCTTGTATCTAGGAAATTAGGCTGAGAGCCTTCCGCCTATTTGAAAGATGTAGTTTGAAATCAAAGCATTTTAGCCTTTAAGCACTGACGTGGGGAACGTGAGGCCATGGCGAACTAAAATACTGTTAAATTTACCCACCACTCAAGTGAGCCCTTTGTTTGTCAGTAGTTACGAGTTTGAAAATATGTTTACGTCGAGCTGGTATCGAACTAACAACCATCTCTAGTAAAATTATCATTTTGACACGTGATCATTAGAATATTTATAATATATAAAAATACATCATCTTCACAGTGTATCCCGCATACAGTAGAGAAGACGGAGAGAAACTATTTTAAAGACACTTCGTTCCCAATTTTCCGCCGAATTCTGGAGACGTTGTGTGTTGAGTGGCGTAACTCAACGCTTCGCTTTGCCTCGACACCAGAGCGACGAAATGAAAATATAACCTTCAACAAATATTTCATTTCCTCGAGTGGGGATCGAACCCACAACCAGCCGCGTATACAGTCACACACTTGTGCCCCTGAGCACCGGCTGGCCTCAAGCATCTTTATATAACAGGTACAAATTATATTCCTTGCATATAAATATTTATTTTGTATAGTTAGATATAACTATACACATTTAATAGTATTTTCCTTTGTACGACGTCGTTAGAACTGCCGTTAAGACAGTGCCAATGAAACCAAGCAAAGCGGTAATGTCTCGCAAACAGTCTTGAAGCTAAATACCCTAAGTATGCGTTCTTACGAGATGTTCTTGTTTGTATTGTACTGGAGAATTTAACTAAACTATTTGATTATATGTTGAATTTGTGTTACATGTATCTAGTTTTTTTATAACATTTTTTGTGTATAATAAAGTGTTATTCCACACTTAGGAAAGAAAAATACTTATTTTAGAAGACGTATAAAATTTTGAACATACTTGGACTCCAAGAGGCGTGGGTTCAAAATCCGCTACGTTAATTTTTTTTTGCGTTTTCTTAAGTGTTTTTTTGTAAGCATTCTTTATAAGATCTGCTCAATTAAATGACCCACGTTGTAAATTCAATTATTAAATATTAGTTATATGGCTTTATTTATTTGAATCAGTAAAGAAATATTACATTGCATGTGCATATGATGCGTTAAATGCAACTCGTGGGAATAATATTACGACACACGTTATAGCGCAACACCGGTGGCATAATACTCTTAGGTATATAGCTATTGCATATATACTTTTAAATGTATTCTAAATATCATACTTTGAGTAATTCAGTTATTGAGAGGTTTTTTTTTAAAATTTTATATTGATTTAAATTTTTTTATTGAGGTGCGTTTGGCAGGGGAAACATTTTTCCTCTACCTAAGATGGAGAGAAAAAAAAGTGATACGATACCCAATCTTTCACCTCTTAGCTATTTATAGCATTGTAGTTTATTGTTTTTGTCAACATTATTGTTTTTATTTGTAGTTTCTTCCTACTTTACCTTTTACAGAAAATAACCTCGAGTCAAGACACTCCGTGCTCCACTGTCTCGTTTTGTGTATCAGAGCAGTAAAATAAAAATAATTTAATAATAATTGATCCCTCAAAATCATCTAAATCACAATCATCACGTTTACAATCAATCAAATATCATGGAAGAAGTAAATTACAAAGAAAACGAAAATCCACGACTGCGTAAGCTAAATTAAGCCAAAAACACTCACACCAACAAGACAAATCCAACTACGTACTATTTATCAAAATCGGTACACTGGCTTGACAGTTACAAGGGAACAAACGAACGAACGAACATACATACATTTGCGACAAAAACATAACCCTCCTTTTGAGCTTCGTCGTCAGCGAGTACAATGATATTAAAATGCTTTGATATATCTCTTTATAATAAATTTTAAAAAACATAATATATTTTATTAGGAAATTCAATAGCAGGTCTTATAATTTTTGTCACGGCATTACTCTGACAATACGTCAGTGCCACCTTTTGTTAAGCGAAACCTAGCTTTAAGCTTTTAGGTACAATGATTCAGTTTATTTTACTTAAGAAAATTGTTTTAGTCATTTCTTGTTTCCATTTCGAGTAAATATTTCAAAGTCACGAATGAACTTCCAGCTTTGTATATTGTTGTTGATTAATTAATAGAATAGAATAGAATACACTTTATTGCACACAGAAAAACATAAGAAACACAAAATACAGATACCAATAATTAATGTATGTTTTTATTTATTTTTTAGCTTTAGGCTCTATTCTACAAAAAGCAGCAGTGCTAGGACACTCCGTTTACTACGCATCGCCCAATTTTCGAGAAATTACGAACCCGCCACTCTAAAAATATATTTTTTAAATAGTTTTTTTTAATCAAAATTATTTGCTAGTTAGGTAAAAATTCATTACAACAAACTTTATAATTTACCATCGCTTAGATACAAACTAACTTCCAGAGCTTCCAGATGAAGTTTATAAATTAAATGTCCTTTTACTCGCTAATAGTCGAGTAAACATTTGTCGATATCCAAATGTGTTAACGGCTTCGCTGTAACCAATTACAGTGATTAAGCATTTCAAATGGTTCGAAAATTTAATTTAAATCTTTAAATTGAAAGTTTCCCTTATTCTACTGTTGAATTCGTTAATTATTTAGGTTTTTCTGTGCGTTTGGTGTATTTGGAGTATTATGAGTTCGATTCCCTCAGAGGCTTGATTATTTTCATTTTCGCTTCAGTAACAGACGTAGCGCGGCATTGATATAGATTATATGCGATCTGTGGAAAATTCGGTGGAAAGTGGAGATCGGAGTGTCTTTACACAAAATTTCCGAACATAGCAGTATTAATATATAGCGTGTTTTTTTGTATAGAATCTATGTAATTGTGTGTTGTTGTTTTATTTTGTATCAACATAAAATAATATTATACTTAAATCGTTATAAAAACCTAACAGTAAGTTGAAATAAAATTAAAATTAATAAAATTTAAATAAATAAGAAATTTGAATTGTTTTAAGATATAGATTTTTAGATTAATCAATATTTAATTAAGTGTTCTACACTACACTGTTATACTCATCACGGACATTCATATAATTATGATGTAGTTTTGTAGAAAACTACATTAAATGAATGTCCGTGTCCGTGTCCGTGTTATATGAGCTTTTAAGAACACGCAAAAAAGTAATTATTGAACAAACTCCGTTTTGCGTGAAGCTATCACGCTGTATCCCGCATGCAGCAGGAAAGGCAGAGGGAACCTAGTGTTAAGACACTGCGCTCTGCACCGTCGAATTCTGTTGGTATTGCGTGTTGAGTGGCAAAACTCCTCGACCTCGAGACCAAAGCGAAAAGGTGAAATATTAAACATTTAATTTCCTCGAGCAGGAATCGAACTAACAACCTGTCGCGTTTACTTTTACTTTTTAGTTCTTCATTTCCCAATATGAAATCATGTTATTAAATTACTCAACATAACACCACAAAAAAAAAAAAAACTTCTGCACGGGTGGAAATCAAACTCAAAACTATCGTTTTACTTTATAACAAATGCTTTCCCCCGAGACAGGCGCGATACGTACAGTTTTTCCGTCTTAACCACTTACGAACTATGAAATTTATGTTTATTGCACAATATAATATGTAAGTTAATGAGTACAAAGACATTTTTATCGCTTTAAATAAATTTACTATCGTCATAAAGTTATTTACTTTGAGATAGGTTATGGCCATGCTGCTATATAAATAACCTAGAAGTAATAGCGTAAAATATATTTTTAAACTTCATACGTTATTCAATGATATATTTCTAGATACCATAGGTAAATTGTATCAATTTGTTAAACTAATTTTTATTTTTATTTTAGAGAAGAGCATTGGCTGTGAGTTCAATTCTCACTCAGGGAATGATTTTTTTAATATTTATAGTTCCTCACTCTGGTAACAAGGCAATTTGCGACGTTGAGTTCCGTCACTCAAGACGCAATGCCTAGAGAATTCGGGGAAAGGTGGATAACGGAGTGTTAGACAACAGTTCCCTTTAACTATAGGCGGGATACAGCGTGAAGCTAAAAAATCATCTCATCAGTTGAAATTTATATAGAAGAATAGATAGAAAAAAAACCTAAACTGTCGACACTGCGTTCTTCGTTCTACGACTAAATTCGAGTTTTGGAGGTTTTAGTGGATTGACTTGTGACCTCAATACCGTGTTTTGTCTTGGTCAACGGGGGAAAATATATTTTATTACTTAAGTATGAGCAAACGTCTGATGATTTTAAAGGTGTTTGGGTGCCAAAAACCTTTAAAATCATACGTTAACCATAACCGCTCATCAGATTATAGATATTAAACACAAACTGAATGGGATTCAAGTTGGCCACTATCGTATAAGTATATATGCAAGAGCAATAGCCAAGTTTTTTTATATAATGACGTTCCAAATTCATCTTTATATATTATCTTTATATATACATTGATTGATGTATAATAAAATGATTTGAAAATTACGTAGGATTTAAATCTTAAATATGTTAGATTATTAAATCAATATAAATCAAATTATTTAAGTATTAGGTAGCTTTTTATTAGTTAAACACACTAATCTCAGAAACTACTCTTTCGAGTTATAAAAATATTTATGTAACACAAAACAACGCGAAACAATATTTCAGATCATTCACCTTCATTATCTAAATGTAAACATAAGATATGCTTTTTTATAAGCATATACTCATTCACTCTGGTAACGAGGCTAAGCGCGACGTTCCGCAACTCAACACGTAAAGCTTCGGAGGAAAGTGGTAAACGTGTGTGTGTCTTTACATTAGGTTCCCATGTTCCTTCTGCCTACTCTATTATGTGCAAGAAACAGTGTGCAGATAAAAAAATACAAATAGCCTAGTGGGTTTTGATCCTATTACCTTAAAAGAGTTTTACTTTTCTAAAAATATCTTTGATACCATTGAACCTTCACGCCTAGTACTCGTAAATAAAAAATGCGACAAACAACTAAAAATAAAAATTATTGATTATATGAAAGTAGTAATTCATGTATTTAATTTCTCTAGCTTCACGCTGTATCCCGGTTACAGCAAAGGACGTAGTCAGAGAAAACATAGTGTAAAAACATTTCATTCTCCGCTTCCTGCCAAATTTTCGAGACATTGCTTGTTGAGTAGTGGAAGTCAACGCCGTAATTTCTCTTGTTAGCAGAGCGTGAATATGAAAATAATTATTTTCAGTGAAAATCAAACCATTAGTCCGTCAGTCGTTATGCTGCTGGCGACGATGGCCCTTTAATCATTAAATAAAAATGTATGAATAATCTATTTGTACCCTATTATATATAGTGTGTATGTATATTTTATAAATATAGCTTGCAGGTAACTTAGTGACGCAAAAATGTGGAACATTCAATATTTCGTGTGAATTGTAATTAGTATTTACTATTTACGTAAATTATCGGTGCTTTTGATGTTATGTGGTTAAATGCTCGTATCTTAATGATGAAAGACGGACCACACAACAAGTCGATTTTACAATCACACTTTCATAGCCAGAATGATTTTAGCATCAAAACATCTACTTCTCCATAACCTTTTCACATATTATATATACATATATGTATCTATAAATACGTATGTTTGTACATATTACACCACAGCACATTAAAAACACAGCCTGTACACAGCAAATACTGGCTAATTATAAATTATTCACGCACAGTATCGAATCCAATACATTTATGTAACTCCACTTTATGTGGCACGTCACTAAACGTAATCGTTTGGTAGTCGGTTATCGTGGACTGTGTGAACGGTTGTGTTTAAACCGTAAACTTATTCTGTTGAGCGTATTGTGTCATTTTTGTAATTTTATTTTGTGTATTTTTGTGTAGTGGCAAGCAATTTTTTTGTGGGATTTTGCAAGGATTTTTGTGTTATAAGGTATGTTTTTTGTGTAGGTATAATAGGCTAATAAATATAAAAGTTGAACTGCAGATATTGCAGTTAATTTAAACTATTTTACTATTTTTATTTTTTTTTACTTTTTTTTTTATTGATGAGAAAGAGTTAAAATTGACTAGATTTTTTTATTAACTTCGAATAACCTTAAACATATAAACATGTCTTGTACTTAGCTCTAATTAAGTATTAGGATGTTATTTTGCTTATTCTAAGAGATGAGATGTTATATATGACATTACATACAATAAGTGTGACTGTAAGCACGACTGGTTGTGGATTCGATCCCCACTCGTGGAAATGAAATATTTTATCAAATTTACATTTTAATTTCTTCGCTCTGGTGTGGAGGCAAGGGCGTAGAGAGATCTCAACGCCGTCCAGAATTCGGAGAAAAGTGGGGGAACGGAGTGTCAAAACACTAGGTTCCCTCTGCCTAAGTTAGTCAGAGGAACAGGGAACGGATACAGCGTGAAGCTGATTTAATTTAATTTTAATATATAATAATCATTGATTTTTTTATTAGTGTATCACCTGACTCTACTTACACAAAACCTGTAGTTATTACCTCTAAAAAAATTAAATATTATTTAAACGTGTTCTGAGATTATCTCTTATTAATCAAACATTAATAAAAAATATTTTCAAATATGGCAATATTATATTTTTTTATTCAATAAATTTTCTACACTTAGCAGGATAAACAGAGTGAAATATTAAAATGCTTTGTTTTCGATCTATGTTGTGATTTGTAATTACGCAGCGTTAAGTTCCACAACTCAACACTCGATGTGTTGAAATCAGGTGGATAAACAATAACGTAGTGCCCTTCTGTCTTAACTGGTACTTGCGTGATAAGGTGTGAAAAAATATTATTCTTACTAAATCGGATTTTGACTGTCGTTAATACTTCAAATCCAATTAGATTAAGATATATATTCATAGGAAATTTCTATATTTTTAAAGTAGAATTTAAATAACAGTCAAGTTAAAAAATATTCATATTCATAATACCTTTCTTTCCGCCCTCCAGTTATAGGAGGCCAATAATTAGGGTCGATCACGGCATTTTGCAATTTTCTATATGCACATGCTGGAATGCTAATCTAATATGGCTATAATCTGTTATTTTTTGCGCTTCGGTTTCGTTTGCGTATACTTTACGACTCTAAAATATAAAATCCCATTTCTTCCTATTGCTATAAGAATTTATAGAAACCTGCATGAAAATGCATGCGCAGTGTATCAAACATAACGGCAACGGAATAATTTTATTTGTACAGATGTGTCAATTATAATGTGATGACGTATTTAAAAAATAATATTTAATCGTGATTTTAAAGTAAAAAAATATTTAATTTCTATCAGGAAGTACCTACATAGTATGTCTCAATGTTTATGCTTAGCAAATATAAAATTATAATAATAAATTAATATTGTATATTTTTCCTATACACATTCATTGAGACAACTAGATAGTAAGCTTAAGCTTAAGTTTAGCTGGCTCTTTTTACTATGAAAATAACGTAGCCAATATAAAAATAAAAAAAAAATACAATTAACATTTTTATATAAGTGTTCTCATTTTATATATTTATACAAAGCTTAAAGAATACTTTCGATCCCATAACTTTAATTAAATTACACAAAACCCCTTAAAATTCCAAAATTCAATTACGCAGACCGCACACTCAACAAAATAGAATTATCGCACTCTCGACAAGATAATACGTTCAACCGTAAACATTATAAATGAATTATATGTGGTGTATCAGAATAAAAGTATCCTAACTCAAGAAAAACGAGATTTTTTTTGCCTGGACACGCATCACGCGGTATCCCGCACATAGCATGATATGCAAAGGAAACCTGGAAACCTAGTGCTAAGGCACTCCGTATCCATTAACACACTTCCGTTGCTCGCTTTTTGCCGAATTCTCAAAGTATTTTTAGTCGTTGTCTTTTATAGTACAGAACAGTTTGGACAATGCTGAGTTGAGTTCCACCAACACCTGAGTGGTGTCACCACCTAATAAAGTTATTTGATCCTATCCTGCTACACCCAGAATAAAGTATGAAGCTAAAAAATATTTATATTGTTTTTAGAAAAAAAAATACTGTTTTTACTTAAGTCACTCATTTAAGGCGATATGTGTTATATTTATGTGATCCTGGTTACGCATTTTTCGAAACGAAATATCTCAGTTGAAACGTGAGGGATACGATCTTTATAAATTAATTGAAAATGTATATTTATTTTATTTGGTTATATAAAAAATAAATTACATTACGATTCTTTATGATTAAAATTTAATGCTTTAAACAACTTTAAAACGGAGGAAGATCAATTTGAGTATTTTTTAGGGTTTCGTATATCTAAAGGAAACAGGGTGCACAGGATGCAGCATACTTCTCGTAGACGTTTACGTGTAGACGACAACTATGAAATTTTTCACTATGTGAGAACTATGTGAGAGAAGTAAAGAGAAAAATCCGAGGAGTACAAATTTATAGGTATTTTATAGAAAAAAAAAATATTACAAACTTATAATAATTTTTTTTTGAGATGAATTCGCAATGAACTCATTACTTTTAGCAAATGCGTTTTATGTTCATGACTTTTAAAGGCGTGACTCCAATAAGCCATCTATCTACCTTATACTGTTTTTTCTTTTTAGTATTACTTTTTATTTATTTATTTTTTAATTTAATTTGTTTTTTTTTTAAAGAATATCTCTTCTTTTCAATTTTTTGGCATAACTTCGCGTTACAAGGGCAGATGCAAGGTTATTGGGATGCCTTTCCAGTCGATGTCAATATTTACAATTGTATTTTATTATTTCATCGGCAACAGTGTCCATGTTGAGGTTTTCATGGATTTCCTTGTTGGTAACAAACCACGGTACTTGGCTGATTGGTCGCAGTATGAAGTTTTGTACTCTCTGGATTAGCGTGATATTGGATTTGCAAGCACTTCCCCAGAGTTGGATTCCATAGAGCCAAACAGGCTTCAGTATAACATTGTATATAAGAAGCTTATTGTCGAGGCTCAATTTACTGTTACGCCCTAGTATCCAATGAAGGTTTTTGTAGTGGATATTAAGTTCACACCTCTTTTTTTCGATGTGATTCCTCCATGTGAGGCGACGGTCAAGATGGAGACCTAAGTACCTGACGCCGTCGTGATGTGAAAGTGTGGTATTTTCCAATTTCACTGGTGGACAGTTTCCTTTTTTTAGGGTGAAAGTGACCTGAACTGATTTGCTTGCACTTGCTTTTATCTTCCAGCTCAATAAAGATTTTATAAGTCGGAATAACAATAAATTTCATTATAACCAGATGGCACTGGAACGCGTTAAATTTTTAAAATATTTAACATAAAAAAATTAAGGAGCTTTAAATCCAGTTAAAAATTAATTAAAAGCTTCTCAGAGTTTAATAGCTACCCATTACGATCTCGATGTTGAATTAATTATAATTGCGATTTACGACCCCTAAACTTGGGATAGGCCCTTTGAAATGTACCTTGAGTTTGAGATGTGAAGGTACCGGTATTTATTGTAATAGATAGCTAAGACACGTATAATGACAACTGCTGCCATCTTTAATTGGATATAATTTTTTTTCAATTTTACGGGTAGACAAAGTGCAGCGTTGAGTTCCGCGAGTCAACAAGCCATGTAAATTGGATGGAAAGTGAGAAATGCTAATGCGACACTCACTCCGAATGTAGCATTAGCATCTCTCTGCAAACAGCTATTTGCGGGCTGCTAAAAGTGTAAAAAATCGGACAAGCGTGATTCGGGCTCGCCAAAATAGGGTTCCGTACAAAAATTGGGTGTCCCGAAATTTTTCTGAAATTCAAGCGTAGTTTAGCTAGAGCCCTTTCATCTGATACCTCATTTGAACTAGCCGGTTTAATATAAAATTATGTCCTTCTTTTAAGGCTATTATTTTTAAAAATTAATCACGAATGTATAATAAGTTCTTTGATTTTCACGATTATTACACATTTTAAATGAAACTATTTTAACCGGATTAATCGCGTATATTTTGTATTTTTATACATTTGGGGGAACCCGACGTTTCGAACACTTTGCAGTAGTCCGTGGTCACGGGTACCGGGTCTACCCGTGACCACGAACTGCTGAACTTTGATATATTAATTTGATTATTATAGTACCGAAATAAGCGTTTTTTGCGGTAGAAACGGCCATATCTTTTTTTAAGATATACGTTGCTTTTTTCAGAAACCATGGAGCCGTATATCTGAGTAAATGGTTTGAATTTCAATTCGATATTTCCAAGCGTTTTAAAGATAAGGGTCTTATACAGGTTCCTTTTCTACTTAAAAGGTACGGAACCCTAAAAACAAGTAATAAGCCCAATTTTATTTTTAACGTAATGTAACGACGTTGATGTTTTTCGTTCTCCATTTAACACCAAATTATAGAGATTTTGCCTTTAGCTAAATTATGTTTATCTAGAGTATTAAAATTTAAATAGTTTAAGTATTATCTTTTATGCTTTTATATGCAGTCACTTTGGCAGCTTTCTTTTTATATGTCCATTAATTCTCGCAGAAAAATGATCGACGAATATTTTATTACTGGAAACATTCAATTTCGTTGTATTTAACAATAGAAGAGATTTTTTATGGTATGGCTCAAGCTCTAATTGAGGTTATTATAAGTAAGCTTATTAGAAGCATACTTATTAAGGAAACGAATAAAAATTTGAATATAGCGTAGTTTGAACCCGCGCCTCTTTGGTAACCAAGCGCTACGTAAAATTTTTTATACGTTTTCTGAATAAGTATTTTCTTTCCTAAGTGTCGAATAAGTCTTTAAAAAAATGTTAATAAAATATTAGAAACATTTTCAATATTTGAAGTGTTAATATTAAATTTTGCTTAAAGCTAGAATATAAAATAAAATTAAATAGATTAGTTATTCAATCACCCTTTGGACTTTTATCTTTACAATTGATATTTAAGTAAATAAAAAAAACTGAAAAACATTTAAAAACATCCAACAATTACATTAACGCGGCAGATGTAGCCTCGATTCCTGCGCTTTGTCTCAAGTTACAAGATAAAGCACGGCCTCGGCGTACTTAAACTTTATATTCATTTATTTCGTTATATTCATTTACTTTTACTTATCACTAATTTAAAAATAGGAAAAATAATAACGTAATCAGAAAGATGGATTTTAATAACCTAATACAATTCAATCTCAATCAAATCCCTCCTCTAGGAATTAATGTTTATTTCGAACACTGTTGCCCCCGAGAATATCTTTTCCATTATTAAACGTGCCTTTTATACAATTATTCAAAACACCCTGAGGTTTCTATGGTTTGAGTGAAAGGTTTAATTTGAAAAAATTTGGTTAGTTTCATTTTATTCCGAATTCAACGGGAAGAAGCGCCACGTTTCTTTCATTATTTTTTTTTGCTTGGAATAAAGAAATTAAAATGAAAGGAGAATATTGTTGTTACTAATTAGCAACGTAAATTGATTTTTTTTTAATAATGACATATTTTATAATAAATTATTAAAAAATGTGAGTTTTTTATTTGCTAACTTCGCCGATCCCATGAAGAGTAGTAACTATTTGAATTAAATAAAAGGATCGGAGTTTCTTAACATTGAGTTTCCGCCCCTTACTTTGCCGTATACGGGATATAGTATGAAGCTAAAAAAAAAATTATTTAAATAGTGACGGAACCCGCAGCTAAGCGGCGAGACGCTCTTGACTGTTTTCGTAAAGCTAATTAGAAGTATCTTAGAGACTGGTAAGGGCTCTTTAGTGTGCCGTGAATATGTAATGATTAACAAAGTATTGTATTGTATTTAATTACGATGAAATAATGTTGAAATTCTATAATTTTTATAGAAATATATAATACGGTATCATAGAATTAATGTTTCAGATGCTTCATACTAGAAGATAACTTGCGTATTGTTTGAGGCCAGTCGTAGCGCATGGGTACAGGTGTGTGACAGTAAACGAGACAGGTTGTGGGTTCGATTCCCACTCGAGGAATTTGTTATTTTTCGCTCTGGTGCCGAAGTGGCTACTTTGACGTTTAGTTTCGCACAATGCCTTCAGAATTTGGAGGGTTGTAGATTATCTTAACACTAGACACCATCTCTCTCTCTACCTACTTTGATACTAGCGAGATACAGCGTGCATCTACAAACAGAATTGTGCATTTAGGATTGATTGATAAGTTTCACATTTTACCAATATACAACAAAGCAAAGAGAGAGATATCTATAAAACTCTCCGCTCTCAGCTTTCCGTGCAAATACAAGACATTTTGAATCGAGTTACGGAACTCCAAGCCGCTTTTGTTTTATCAAATTGTGAAAATGGAAACAATTAATTCACCGCCTTTCCAATCAAGGTCTGCGGAGACAGCGCTAACAAAACTATCAAGTTACAACTAAAATTGAACGTATATTTAAATAGAATCCGTGGAGCGTCTCTATAATTTTAATTAAAAAGCCAATGAATACTATAATTTCAGACGAATAACCAATTTGATTTATTCATCACTTATTAGCTGAGAAAATATTTGAAAGCTTATAATTGAAGTATAAAAATGTGAGATTTTTCTCGAAAAGCATGAAAAAGTGTCATATAGTGATTACGCTTTTATAGAGGTTATGATATTAGTTACTACTTATTTTAAAAAGATTATAATATTTTTCATAATTTACTAAAAGAGTAATAATGTTTTTTTTAATAATTATTAAATTAACTTTTTAAACCCCCGGATTTATCGAGACTTCTTTTTCAGATATTGAATGGCAGAACTCAACGCCGCGCTTAAATACAAATGATTTTCAAAATATTTCTATAAAACTATTAACATACCTGCCACATCATACAGCATGAAGCTATAAAAAATGTGTGTTAAAAAAACAAAATAAACGAACACGTCGATGTACGTATAATAAATGATTAAATCAAGATTTCTCTAGCTTCACACTATACTCCCGCACGAAGCAGAGTAGGCAAAGGGAACCTGGGAACTTAGCTTTAAAAAGATTCAGATCTTCCCATTAAGACTAATCTGTATACGATTTTTTTTCAAATTTGTACTAAGTTGCACCTGTACTAACGCACGCTATGTACGCACGCAATTAATGAATTCCTCTTAGTGGGGATGGAATCACTAACAATCATGTTTATATTCAACAGTATTTTATTACATCACGATAGCCTTATATATTTACAATTACTATATTTACGATATTTTAAAATTAATTAATTAATTTTAATTGATAAAATATCGTTTACAAAGTGACGACAATCACGATGAAATGAAATAATTTTCAGTACAGTTGTCGGTGTCGTTTGAAGCAAGCGACGTCAATTAAATCACTTAAGTGGGTATCAAAGGGTCGTACACTGTAGTGGAGCTTTTATTACGTATCTATATAATAGTGCTTCAACATTTTATATTAAATGCTTGTTTTTATAAGTGATTTTCATGCATACTGAAGCCAGACCAGGCCCTATGTTGTGATTGCAACGTGACGGTTGCGAGTTCGATCTCCACTCGGAGAATAAATTATTATTTATTAATTATTTTTAAATATTTTTATTAATTATTTTTAAGTGGCCTATGTCTTTAATGGAAATAAAAAAATATCTTTAATAAGTATTTCTTCGCTCTGGCTTCAAGACAAATTGCCTGGGTGTAGCCTCGAATAATTCAGCTAAATTGGGGAACGAAGTGGCTTAACGCTAGGTTCCCTCTGCCTACTCTGCTATATGCGGGATAAAAACTGATAAAATAAAAATTTATTGCATATTCGTTATGGTAGCGGGTTGCTTTAAAGTGAATATTATTATTTTTTAATTTCTTTGAGGGCGTTGAGGTACAGCGTGTGATTGTTAAAATGATTGTTTTCGTAATGGGAGTGGGTTTGATTTTTACTCGGGAGAATGATTTATTTTAATTTTCTCGCTCTAGGTAGTAGGGTAACAAGACAAAGCGCGGCGCTTAAGAAATTTCGTTCCTACAAAGAGACTTCCGTTCTCCACTGCCAACTCTCGAGGCATTGCGTGTTATGTGGCGGAACTCGACGTCGCGCTTGGCCTTGTTACCAGAGCGAGGAAATGAAAATATTATATATTTCACTCCTTAGAATGGGAATCGAACCCACAATCCTCTATTTTTATTGTATCCATATTTTATTGTATTTGTCAAAACTTTCATTTAACTTTGTATTTACTGTAATTTGCTACACACTTATGTAACATAACTTATATTATTAAGGTCGAAGGGTCAGATCGTTGTAATTGGAAGGGCCTAATGAGAAACTCACAAAATATAAATTCTTTGAAAATTAGGAAATACCTCAAAGCAATATAAATGAGAGGAAAATAATTTAGACGAGCATTTCGCTCGTTTGTAAACCCCATTTTACTATATTTATTTTGTGGATTTTACTAAATGGTTTATCTCTTTAAGAAATTATCTCTAGGCGTCTATTTTAAGACTACTTTGCATATAATAGATACTAATTAGGCAAAATAATCGTTTTTGTTATAGATAAAAGCTGTTTTTAAGTGGAATTTGTAAACACAAATGCTTTCTCAGATCACGAAATGTACTATGTAGTAATAATTTCATAAGTCAGCTTCGCACTGTATTCCGCATACAGCAGAGCAGGCAGAGAGATCCTAGTGCTAAGACACTCCGCTCCCCATTTTCCGATGAATTTTTGATTACATGTTGAGAGGTAGCTAACACCAATTATATTCCATATTTTATTATAAAGTTTTTTGTTAATGTAAAGCTCCTAATGCATTAAAATCGAACCCACAGTAAACTGCAGAATGTTATATAGAAAAGTTTAGTATCATAGAGAATTCCATATTCTTAATGTACAACCAGCAAATGCCTTAAGGCTTAACCGCGACGACTTTTCCACATAATGTTAACGATAAATGATAAAGTCCATCTATTTAATAAATAATTATTTTAGCCTCACGCTGTATCATCCTCAAAGCAGGGTAGTCAGAGGGATCCTGGAAAATCTAGAGTTAAAACTTCCCGTTCGCCATTTAGGGTCACTTTCCGCCGAATTCTAAAAGCGTTGCATTAAAACTTAGCGCCAGACTGTTACTCTTCTCGGCCTCTAAAGAAAATAAATAATACACTTAAACGTTCTACATAAATTAAATTGATCAATAGAGACCAGTTACGGCGCGGGGGCACATTGTGAGACTGTAAACGCGACTGGTAGTGGGCTCGATCACCAATCGAGGAAATTAAATATTTATATTTTCATTTCCCTCTGGTGTCCAGGCAAAGCGCGGCGTTGATTTCCGCCACTAAATGCGTAATGCCTCCGTAATTCGACGGAAAATAGGGAACAGAGTGTCTTAACACTAGGTTACCTCTGCCTACCCTGCTGTGTGGTACACAGCGTGATGCAGCTGATTTTTTAAATTAATAATGAACAACGAAATATTAAATAGAATCCACACTTTACATACAAAACCAGCAAGCGCTCTCAAATTTAAACGCGATGAACTTTCCCCACAATTTGAACGATAAACGCAACACGAAGAGCTACAGCTGTAAAGCGCTTTACAGTGGCTGAGGTAAAAATAAAACGGTTAATAAAAGCCTCATATTTCGTGAACAGGGGGTAATGGTACTCGAAAAGCAATCTTGTAGGTCCGAGTGCCACTCTTACCCATGTTGTGGGTCGAGCTGTAAGAGATAGGGTGGTGTATGTGGATTGGTATCGCGGCATCGTATTTGTTTATTTGTCATTTATTGCAGGGTAGATAGAGGGAACCTGGGAGCTTAGTGTTATGATACTCCGTTTTCTTGTCCGTTCTCCACTTTTGCGTGTTAAGCGATGGAACTCAACGCCGCGCCTCGTTGCCAGGGCGTGTAAACATAAAATATTTAATTTGCTGAAGTGGGAATCGAACCCACAGCCAGTTGTGTATTCAGTCGCAAGCTTGTACCCCTGTATTTAATTATTTATTTATAAAACAATATTTGAATAACAGCACTAAATGTAAGGTAATGATGTTATTTAATACTCAAATTATAAGCTTTTACTAATTATTAATACTCCTTAAAGTTACGATCACGAATTATAAAGAAGGGGCCAAAGTAAACTAATTAATTATTACAGCAAATTTATTACTAGTGATTGAAGAGAATATGAAAATAATATTTTAAATTCAACTCTGTGATAGAATTCCATTTTGTAGTAAGCAGTAAATATGTTTTTATTTTCGTTTTGATCCTCACACATCTCTTACAAGCATATATAAAAAAAATACAAACACAGTTTTCCATTTACAGGCCTTTTTAATTAAAAAATAAATTGAAAATTGTTAATTGGACATAGATGACTTCAAAATTCTGGTAGAAATTATGGGTTATTAAAATCTGATTTCAATAATGTTCTTAATTTACAACAAAGATTTACTATTTAACTAAGACGAAAGCGATCATTATTCATAAATTAAATTTTATTGTTATTCGTATTGCTATGTTATCCATAAAAAACATGAACAGATTAACTATATAAAAACATATTTTCATATTAATAAGAAATAAATACATATAAATATTTCGAGATAATTTTAAATTGACCTAACTTCTTCTTTCTTTCATTTTCAACAGCAACCAAGTCGATTTTTTGTTTTTACATAATTATATTAAAAATGTTATACCTGAACAGGAAAATATTTTGAAATGTACAAAAAAAATGTCTAAATTCTTATATCTGATTGTTTTTCATTGTTCAACTATATTTGAACTTACCTTATATTTTCAATTTCCGCTTCCGCTTATGAACTGCGCCACTAGTTCGTTACCATGTATGGCGCACTCACCGATCGCTCGGTTCCAAAGTGCGGATGTCATACGTTACGAATTTCACCAAAAATACCTTTTTTCCTTTCATCATAAATTAATGTTTGCTGTGCACTCGCCAGTTCGAGAGCAATATATTGCTTGGTAAATTTAAAATTATTCATTCATTTGTTTTTTATTTAAATGTTCTCGTGTATACAGGTAAAAAGAGAGAGCTTACTATAAAAAACTCCTTTTTTCACTTTCTCTACATTTAAGAGACATTTTAGGTTTTTTAGTGTCACGTGTATCTCACACACAGCAAGGTAGGCAGAGGGAACCTAGTGTTAAGACTTTCAGTTCCCATTTTCCGCTGAATTCTGGAGGCATTGTGTTTTGAGGTGGCTTCGCTTTGCTTCGACACTAGAGTGAAGAAATTATAATATTTAATATTTCATTTCCTCGAGTGGGAATCGAACACACAACCTGTCTCGTTTATATTCATTCACTTTCTGCCCTTGCGCCACGACTAACCTCGTATTTTAGGTTTGACGGCGAAATATAACGCCATGGTTTGTGAAATAAAACTGACAAAAATGACAATAATTCATCCCTCTGAATGAGAATCGAACATTGAATTACTTCACTAACGGACCCTGGGGAATATTATATTTTAAAATGATAGTTTTTTGTTTAGTTACGTTTGACTTTATACTAGTATTTAATAGAGATATACGCTTATAGGTCCATCAAACGAGTAGAATGATTCAATTGAATGATTTGTTTTTGAACTGCACTGTGTTTTATTGGAAACTTTTAATGCGAATGTAGAACGAACGAACGATTTGGTTAAATTGATTCATATTGAAAAAGATTTTAAAATGTTTAAAAAAGTTTAGTTTTAGCAGAATTAAAAAAAAAAAGTACATTTACAACCATCATGCCCAGTGTATTTTAGACAGCCCTCCTTTTCCTTTAGTGTATGTCCTTTTTATTCGCGTACCCTCGAAGGAGCATCTAAATAAATGTAGATAGTAAACTATTTCTGAATAAGATACGAATCTATAACTATCACGTCGTCCTACGTTGTATGTATCTCAACTATCCCACATAAAGTACTAAATAACAAATTTAAAACAATAAAATGGATTTGACATAACATTTTCTGATTGCATTTAAAAGTTACTATGAAAATTTGATACTAAGATTTTCTATAAATATTAATTGCAAATTTTCAGTTGGGTCAGTGCATTGCGAAGTAGAAAGAGACAGATTTCGAATTTCACTCGTCTTCGATATATTTCGCGTTCAATGGCGTAACTCAGTATCTTGCCAGTACGGAAAATAAAAAAAATATATTTTAAAGAAGTTGGAATCAAACCCACACCCCTCCAGATATTGTTCTCGACGACCTTAACTTTTCTTTATCTACTCACTGTATTGTTACACTTAAAACAAATATATCTTTTATTTTAACTTGTGTAGAGGGAACCTACCATTAAAAGACTCCGTTCCCTTCTTTCCATTGAATTTTTGAGGCATTGCGTACTGAGTAGCGGATCTCAACGCCGCGCTTTGCCTTGTTTTCAAAAATATTAATAAATAATATTTCATTTCCCCGATTGGGACACAATCCTCACTCTTGTGTCTTGAGTCACACGCTTGTGCCACTGCGCCGCGACGAGCTCAACTTATATATGACCTATAGTTTTTTTCTTTAACTTTATTAAAATAAAAAAAAAACAGTTAAGCTAACTCAATAATATTGTTTGTAATTAACAAATATTTAAGTAAGGAAGACCAAATAAGGCGAGGTGGTTTCAAGTACAGTGTGAACGACCGCCCGCCTGCTTAGCACCAGTGTAATAGAACGTATATTCCTAGGAATTAGCACTTTACACGCTTTCGGTTACTTCATTCATGATTCTATGATTATTTAACATTTTAACTTTTGACCCGAAACAAAAAAGAAAGTAATGACAAGATAGTAATTCATAGTTTTTGTTATATCATAATTGTGTATTGAATATTTAATAGGCCCAAAAAATCATACAAAATTCCTACTATTATATATTTTCTTGTATTTTTTACCTATTTTTGTACATCCCCTAGATTATATAATATGGACTCAATAAGTGTAGTATAAAAATTGTCATATAACGTACTATGCATGGATAAGAACAAAATTAATGAAATCTTGCACAATTGCAAGAAATTTTTTGCAAATTCTTGCAAATCTTAATTCCCAAGTCTCAACATGAAGACTTAAAGGGGAAATTTAATAAAGCCGGCTCTACACGGCACAGCGTGAAGCGTCACTTCCTTTCCAATATGGCGGACAAGATGGCGCTTAACTTGCTTTAATTACACACTGTTTCCGGAACTTGATATATATTTAAATGGCGAAACAAATTATTTTAAAGTTAATAGTGTAATATTGGTGTTAAAGTAGTTTTATATTTACCTTCAGTAATTTATAGATTCAAATATAAAATAACGATTATCGTAAGAAATATTCAATATTATAGCACAAAAATATAAATAAACTGCTTACTAAGTAATTTTAAATTATTTCAAATATTTAAGCTAACATATTTTATTTTATAATTATCTGAGAAAACAATAAAATACCGAAGTATTTATGGGGTTTTTTTTTTAGTAATAATGTTATCTAAGACACTTTTGTGACCATGCCTAATGACAATTTTTAATTTAATTTTGAAGCATTATAAGACACACAGGCTAAGCGCGGCGTTGAGTTCTGCCACTCAACACACAATGCCTCCAGAATTCG
>DWAO01000654.1:0-23603 GCA_018230605.1 Heliconius congener
GGCGCGGGTTCGAGTCCCGCTATGTTCAAATTTTTATACGTTTTCTAATTAAGTAGTTGTAAGTGATATCGTAACAATAAGTACATAAAAATTAAGTGTTCGTAAGAATAAAAGAAGAATTCCGCTTTTTCTGCTGCAACGATACCAGTACCTAGCACGCACCCAGCGTGGGAACGGCACTGTCGGAGCTCGCCTCGTGACGGTTCTCGGAATTGCCATCTCCGTCACTGCGAGACACACCTACTTCAATACTTCATTTTAACTATCACATGTTTTGATTGAATATACATCTACAAGGCTGTATATAATTTTACGTCTCAAGCAATTTGTGGATTGTGGGTACGATTCCTACTCGGAGGATTGAATTATTTTTCAGATTGAGAAAATTAAAATAGGCTCTTCGTCGAGTTTTCTGAACGTGCAATGTTACGAAAATAAGGTGCACGGAGTATTTTAATATTGGGTGCAGTGCTCCCTCTGCAGTGCTTATAAACCTACAAATTAATTATGTATGTTCAATAATCGTAAACTATCGATGAAACTTAAAAATGTAAAACATTTCAATAAAATAATACATGATAATGAAAACTGGTCCTATATGATACACGATATCGGCACCTCGTGACTGGTGTGCGTGCACTGTAAGTACACTGTGCGCACGCAACGCCGCGTGCTCGTGTGCGTGCGTGCATGCGAGTGTGTGCTCGCTAATAAATGCCCGTTTAATAAACATACGGCTGTGTCGCTCTAGCTCTAATTGCTGTCACGTCGCTATGTCTATGAATTTTCATAAGGCGAGCCGCGCATTCGTGAGACGGTCGACGCGCGTCCCGGTGTCGTATTATAGTACTAAAAGTCATTTTTAATTTATTGAATGCTGAAAGTTTAGGGTCTTTAAAATAGCATTCTAAAGAGCGGAAAACTACACTTCTAAAACATAATTCTAGTTAATTATCAAACAGTTATTCCCGTTACTACTATTCTCAGAGCTGGCGGTCGTCTGTTCCTTGAAGGCACAGGGACTCTGTCGGTCCCCGCGGTCCGCGGAGCTCAGCAATAAATCTGTCCCCGAATAAATTCACAAGTTGTTGTCGGATGAGGAAAATGTATTTTGGATACAAAATCGCAAAGCAAAGTCTTGTAATATTTTTTATATAACTATAGGCCAGTCGTGGCGCAGTGGCACAAGGAAGTCCTTGTAGGCGACGGCTGTATTCGGAGATTCGGACCACCAGGCTGAGCCAACCACGCCAAGACATTTCACTTTCAGTAAAATTTTCGAAATATTGCAAGTTGAGTGGTGGCTATTGCATATGAGCGAGAAAATGAAAATAATTAATTTTACCAAGTGAGTATCGAACCTACAACTGCCTCTTGTTTGTATAATTGTTGATAATTTGCGTTGCATTTTTTTTAATAACATACTGGTCACTCCACATTTCAGATTCTCTTTATTCCTATACCTCCTCTCACCAAGTCATCGGTAAGAGGAGGTAAGCGGATGGCAACAACAAAGCGCAGTGAGCGGTCGGAGGCCGGAGGGTCAGTTAAGTATTTAAATGGGTTTTCTCGCAAAGGGCCATTCCATTATTAAATTCCTGCAGGAAATTAAACGCGCTCGTCTCGTTTCGCATTTACCTGTCTAAATGAAACGTGGAAGGTATGAGTACTCACATAAGTTGAATTGCGTTCAACGCTAGAGCTCCTGGCATCGTCTTGACTTAGCTCAAAATGTACTCGTGTGTTCAATTCCGGGAAGGACTTATATTATTTGTATATAATGGTATGTCACCATTCTTATTATATAACTTTAGAGATTTAATATAATTTTTTATATTCATAATCTACACTAATATTATAAAGTAAATAAATATGTGATAATCTTAGCAATGGTTTGTATTGGTTTCTGTGTTGTATCCATTTTTGGAGTAAAGTTATAGACTAGGTTTACCTTTTTTTTTAACACTGGGAAATGCAGTTTACGCAGACCGAACGAACGGTACTGTGGGGCTCACCGGAGAATGAACCCACTCTAAATGAACTCGATACTACCCACTATAACCCAGCGAGACCTCCCCACCTAAGCAGAGACGCCGCAGGATCGCTCACGCATTCCACTACGGCAGACTAGGTATATTTACCTACTGTTATTGTAACTGTGGTCACGGTCACCTCGGAACCTAACGAATGTCATAAAGTGTCATACACAAATCTTAACTATTTTTAGTTACGAACGAATAACAACAATCAGAAAGTACCAGACAGATTTTTCAGTGCGATATAGTTATATCTGCTCCTTCGTGATAATTCATTGCTATTAGCTTTTACTTATTTCAACAATATTAAAGAATAAAAACTTAATTCTTAGGATAGTTTGTTCCAATCTAATAAAATGTAATCAGTCGGTGCGTTTGTAAGAAAACTTGTATCTTTATGTACATAGGTCTATTAATTTCGATTTCGTCTTCCAATCACCTAGTAACGACGAGCGTTACAACGCCGTGGTTTATGACACAAGAGAGACACTTAACTAGGATGAAACTATTGAAGTGACCCAGAATGCTTGCTGCCGTCGGTAAGTGCGGCTTGCGGCTATTTCAGATGGTGACAATCAGCGCCATGCGTCAATATGTCACGCGTGTGGTTGCGCCCGCGCAGCGCGCATACCGCCGTGCGTGTGTGTGCGTGTGTGTGCGTGTGCGTGCGCGCTACCGACTGAGTAGATTGACATAATGGCCGAGTTGCTAATTAGTTTTATTTTCATTTATCGCAGCTTATTCTCAGCTAAAATAAGATTCCTCTCTTAATACGTCCGCTATAATATATATTCTAACGTTGACCCATTTGTTGAAATTCTTTCTCATACAATGAATGCTTTCGGTACAAAAAATAAAATAAATTACATTCTTTTAATAACTATTGTAGCTTTTTTTAATAGTTATTATTCCTAATTGTTTTTATATTTATACATTAGGTTTAAATATGATAATCATGGCAGTAATAATAGTACAAATGGATATTATTAAACTATAATATACAATTGTAATTTATAAAGAATGCCTGTTTACCTTATCCAGTAGAGCAAGTATGCTCTATCAATGGTAATTGGCCGTAATTATAATCTAGGTATCAATCAGAGGTGGTCGGCGCGATATGCGGCGGCGCGGTGCCCGTCCATCACGTCCATTGAGTGGTGGGTAGATAATTATAGCTCGCCTGTGTTCTGTGTTCTGTGCACCGTGCACTGTGTAGGTACTGTGGTCTCGTTGCGTTTCTTATTGCGACGATTGATTTACAATCGATCGTTTTCCTCTTGCGCCCGCGACGGGACGACGCTGTGTCTATTATTTAACTTTGTTTTTACTCTATCATATTGCTTGGTAATATATTATAGATTTTTTTTCTTAATTTCAGGGTTTTTCCATGTGTTAGTGTCGGTCCTCTGTTACACAAAAATAACAATTTTGAGTTCCATACGAGTTCTAAATGAATAAGTGGTTAAGACACCGTCGTGGCGCAGCCGCACAGCGTGTGTTGTAAAGAATCCCTTTACCCATTTTGGGAGAATGAGTTACTTTTATTTCCTAACTTTGGCAGTTAGACAACGCGACACTTACTTAAAGTCTTCTTTTCTTAATATCTTGAAATTTGGGCGGTTTATAAATTCTCATGTCAAAATGAAATATTTCAAGGTACCATTTCATGCCAAACTTCATAACTGTAGGTTTACGGCAAGCATCCTATAGGTTTGGATCGATCCGATCCGATCGATCGATCGATCGAAAATCGATGTATAAATTCTCGTGTCTTTTGTTAACGTTAACTTTAGACGCTTAATATTTTCTGTACTTCAAGAGACAAGGAAAATTTCAGTTTGATATCTACACGCGATTAGAGTTAAATGGTATCGATACCTTATTGGAGTACAGAACCCTAAAAAGAATAATTGATTTAAAAATCAATATTTTTCTTGTATCCAAATGCATCACTATGTGCCATCACAAGTATGACCGTCAATGGGATAAATGTTGATACCTTAAATGGGTTCATGCTAACTTGCAAGATGAAAAGTATTTATCTCTACGTATTATAATTTGATTTGACTTGATTTTGTTTCTAGCGAACAGATCCAAGTCGAACACGTCAGTGTCACCTCAGCGGGAGGGAGGAGGAGGACAATAGTGGACATAATTTATGCGCGTTTAATTAAAGTCACATCCGGAAGCACTCCGCCGCCGCCGCGCTGGGCGAGTGACGACGTGATGAGTCATTTGCTGCCGATGGGACACTTTACATTTCTGATACAGAAGAGATATTTCTTTACTTCTTTTTTATAAAGGGAAAACTTTAATTAATGTGAAATTAGCTAAAAATAAATAACTGGAATTCACAACGAAGGTAGCTTCTTTGATATTATCATCTATTAATTGAAGCTGTTGCAGCGCAGCGGCGTCTGACTGTAAACGTAATGGTTGTGGATTCAATTCTCTCTACAGAGAATGAATTATTTTCATCTTCTTGCTCAGCTCTTGTAACAGCGCGAAGTACAGCGTTGAGTTCCGCTACGCAACACGCTATGGGTAAAAAAAATTGGGCGAAAAGTGGGGCAATGTAAGGTAGTGGGAATATCTTAATACTAGGTTCCTCCTGCCTGTTATGTGCAGGATACGGAGTCAAGCAACAAAAATATTTCTACTTAAAGGGAAGAACGAAAAAATATTCGTTGGTAGGTATATACTTTTCCTAGAATGTATTTTTTTATTTTACGCTGTATCCTGCACAACAGGATAGGCAAAGGGAACCTGGGAACCTAGGGTTACGACACTCCGTTCACCATTTTTCATCGAATTCTGGAGAAATTGCATGTTGAGTGACAGAATTAGACGACACGCCTTTGTTCGTTGCCAGAGTAAGGAAATAAAAACATGAAATATTTTATTTCCTTCAATGGGATTCGAACCCACAGCCCGTCTCGTTTGCAGTCGCACACCTGTACACTTGCGTCACCACTGGTTTTAATCTAAATTTGTAACTATAAATAAAAAAAATATATAAAATGAACGGCGTACGTGAGACAGTGTGATTAATATTACACATATTAAGTATCTTATCTAGCTTGAAACTTCCTGCTTCTACATATCAACATGCTTCATAGAAATGTGACAATTGACTTGATTGAAATAGTTGTGTATATTATAGTCGTTTAGCTTTCATTTAGGCAAAAATTAACACTAAAAAGGTACGCGTGACCCACCTACCTATATATGATCTATAACGTAGAATACTTTTTACCTCTATTTTCATACTTATTAGGCATATGCCTAACTGCTGCTATTTTTTTAAACGTTTCGTTAATTGTTCACTAATTTTGAGACAAGTCCCGCATACAGCGACCGTGCTGGGACAACACAAAAGGAACGTAGTGCTAAGACACTTCATTCCCTACTTTCTGGCAAATTTTCAAAATGTTGTTTTTTGCGTAGCGGAAATAAACGCCACGCTTTGTCTAATAGGAAATGACAATATTTCCCTCGAGTGGCAATCGAACCCACAAGCGTCATGTTTACAATCTGATGTTGTGCCATTGCACCACGACGGCCTGGACCTTAATATAATCAAACACTTATATATGCTGATATTATCTAAATGTTATTAGTAAAATTAAGTTGAAATTACGAGGCGTTGTCGCTGACATCAGAGTAGTAAAGCACCTTGAAATATTTCTTAGTAGCCCGGAGACCAGCTTCGACGTTTTTACTGCACCTCCTCAGCTACCGAGTAGGGGCCGGCGAAAAAGAAATAAATACAATTTAAATTGAGGCATTCACTTTCATGTCGATTTCAATAAATCAAAAGTTACGTTCACATATACATAATTATGTCGCGCATAGTTAGTAAAGTAGTTTACTTATTTTAGTTTTGCCTGAATTTAAATATTAATTTACCAAATCTAAGACACGACATCGAATAAATATCACGCGCTCTTCTAGAGACTTCTTATTGTCAACTAAAGTCATGTATAAGTTAGAAAATTTTGTACAGTATGTAATAAATCGTGTTCTTCTGTGACGCATAAAGAAATGCCTGCGAGGCGCATCAGTACATCATGTCACTGCACACGCAACTGTTATGTGTTCGATTCTCACTTAAATTAAAACGCGGCGTTGTATCCCGCCGTTATGTTTGGGCTAAAGGGGATGTGTGTTCACTGAAACTTCTGCGTTCTTGCTCTGCGACCATGACGCTAAGCAGTGAAGCACAATTGCCAGGTATTATTCAGTTTCTGTGTTTTATATTTTCTATGTAATTACATTTTAAAGCGATACAAAAAACGTAATTGCGCGTTGTCAGAGCGTCGAAGGACAGATCGATCGGCGCCACCACACCTCGTATACGGAGCAGGTACCAACTAGGCTCTAGAGAGTCTAGAACTTACCTACCTGTAGGTCAGTGGCTATCAACTTTTAAAGAAACTTTAACGATTGTGTCACTGTCAAATAATAAATCAATGATTGATCTTTGCACTCATCCCTCCTCCGTCTTAATATGGCGTCCCATTAAATAGTTATTATTTTATTGAAAAATCTATTGGAAGTCATATATATTATATATATTTCATATATTTTTAATTTAAATATATTTTTAATTATATTTTATGAGTACATTTAATGCATTTGCAGGTAACGAAAGTGCCGCGACGCAGTGGTTGACAGCCGCTGCTCTATGCGTTTACCCTAATGAGATGTTTACTTAGTACTTGGAAAATCAACTTTTTGCCATCCGCCTTTGAATTAAGCGGAATATGGAACAGTCGTTAATAATGTGAATAACATGTGATACAAAATACTACACAAATTTATAAGAATATGAGTTTTTATATTCTATCATACTTTAAATCTTACAAAATCAGCAAGCATATGTCATTTAAATATTTATATCCACTTAATATTATTAAGCTGAAGAGTTTGATTCATTGGAAGCGATGCGAGTCGCATTTGTCGTTTGCTCTTCCAGGTACCTACTATCGTCGATAGGTATACCTAATAGTGCAAATAAACCACCCACAGTGCTTTTTTATTGTTGCGCATGTCATAGATATGTGTAGCCATAGTCGCCTTTCCGCCTGTTTCGGATACTTGCATGGAACATGTCAACAATGTATGAAGGGCGAATAGCTCCAGCGAGCGTGAAGTACAGCGCATAGCTTGCCCATACTGGACGGACGACGACGTCCCACGTCTCGCGCCCTAAATAAATAATAGGTTTGTAAAAGGTAATCTGCACGGGAAGTGGGTACGATTCCCACTAATGAAAATGAAATATTTCACATTTTCACTTTATCGCTCCGGTTACGAGGCAAAGCGCGGCGTCGAGTTTCGCCACTCAATGCGCAATGTCTCCAGAATTAGGCGGGAAGTGGGACATGAAAGTGTATTATTAATGGGAACGGGAACGGGAACGGGTGTCTCTACACTAGATTCCCAGGCTGACAGTGTGAAGCTAACGAGTAATATAAAACTGACCTTCCTTTGCCTTATCTTTACCTTGGAGTAGGTACACGCATTACATTAAGTATTTATCACTAAATAAATTATTTATGAATGGCTAACTTCGCGTACCTAATCGTGAGTGGAAAAATTGTAAATTACATTAAAGTAAAGGGAAAAAAATAAATACTTGCTAATGAATTCCTCGCAAGTTGCACTTGAAGCGCCTAGGTAGTACCTGTAGGTAGGCTGTAGTTGAATAACGAGTTTAGACCGCGATCTGCGGCGATGTCGACGACTCACTGTCACTCAGCCGTTATAATCATAGTCTTTTGTAATTAACTGCGTTATTTTTTTTTAGTTTTACATTTTGTTCCGCATATTACATACCACTCACCGTTCTCCACTATTCAATATTGCGTGTTGAGTGGTGGGACGCAAACCACACTTTGTCTTGTTTCAAAAACAAGGGAATAATAATAACTCAATCTCTCGAGATGGATTCGAGCCTACAACCGTTACGTTTAGTCTGACGTTGTGCGCTACAATGACCTCCAATACTTAAATAATGCTTTAAATAATCATAATGATTTCATAGAATATGAACTTTACAGAGGTGGGCAGAAGTATGTCAAAGTACTCAGCTTAAATATATAAATATTTTTTTATTATCTCTGCTTTTACATAACCCAATCAACCTTCTTATCTGAAAACTTGAGTTATCTTATCTAAATAAACGGTAGCTATTTATAACATTGTTGTTTTAATGAATCTACAGAAAAACTTGAGTCGCTCCTTATATTTATGTAAACATGTAAGTAGCAGCTATTTGTGTTTAGTTTACTATATACAATAGTATACTCAGTTGAAAAAAAATCTTACGAAATTCTTTTACGAGAGAACATGGCATACACGTCTATTGTAAAGCACCAGCAAAACGTAGACCTATATTGTTACACAATTGACTTTCATTCCGATTGCCGTTATTGAACAAACACAAAATCTAAACAAAAAATAATAACAACCAAAACAAGGAAAATTGAACGCGCTCTTACTTAGCTCGGTTGCGGGATTGTTCGATAACTGTGAAAAATTGAGCCGCTAACGGCGCAAATTGAGTGAACTCGCGCAGGAGGCCACCTGCCGCGAGCGGGCGCGCTCACAGAGTAGACAAGAGTAACTAAATATAGGAGCAAAAACACCAGTATGCAAGGATATGAGCTTCATATAATTTACGCTGTAGTCGGGGTGTTTAGGTGTATTCCCGGCTAGATAGGGCGGCAGTGGGATGGGTAGTGGGTTGTACGTTGGCTGTGAAATTGATCTGTTCATACTTCATAATCATTGGTGAGAGCTCCACGCCACCGCGCCCCACAGCGCCCGCCGCCGCCGGTACGTCATTATTAGCATTTAGAGAAACTTAGGATATGAAAAATTACAAAATTTATATGAATATATTTATATATATATATATATATATATATGTATGTATAAATTAATTTAGTACCTACGTACAAAAAAATTACCTAGGGCGTCGACTGTATCAAGTTGTTCGTGAGTACTGTTCCGTTCTATTTATAGTATTTCTTAGGATTTGACAGTGATAAGATTTTACTTAATGTTGAAATTGGCCATGGGTGGATTTAGGGGTGCAGGAGGGCTTCTAGTAATTCTTGGGAAGGGGGAAAAGGGAACTTACCCTTTTACCTCTTAAAATCCACACATATAAAACATATAGGTATTATATTTGTATATATTTTAATCGAAACTTCTTGCAATTACATTCAAAAACATTTAATACATACAGCGGGTGGTGGATTATTCTCCTTGTGCTAGCGACTGGGACTTGTATATGATATCGATTAGGAATGAAACCCTGGAGGCCCGACGGGGTATGCGAGCGGCGGGCGGCGACTGGTGGCGGTGACTATTGATTTTATAGAAAAAATAAGCTCATTTATCAGCTAAAGAAAGAAACAATATGTGAAAAAAAAAATAAGTGAACTTGGTCGCTGAAATTGCTGGCATGTAACCCTACTCGCGACTGCGACAGTGTCGATAGCCGTTTCAGGTGAATGTAGGAGGCAGTATTGATCTAGAGGTACGTATTGAGAGGGGCTTATCACTCCGAAGCCTAGACACCGACGGCCTGGACACTTGTCCCACCATCTACATGTATATTAAAAGATGTAAATCGGTTCTTGTGTTTAATACAAGCTTAAATATAATAAGTAGATATAGAGTTGTATGTAGAGGACTATATAATTGTTAATATTTAACATGAATTGGTCATCTTGCAATTTGTGGAAATTGCAGAAAAAACCACGTGAACCCGTGACTTTACTTCGTTCCCTACATTACATAAATAACATCATATTAATATATAGTACTGTGGAGTAAAGAGTGTAGAGTCGCAGCCCTCGGCCGGCGCAGACCACGCGGCGCCGCACCTGGCGCGCTGCACGCCGCCGCCGTACTGACGTCTCTGTCCGCAACTGTATTTTGATAAAAATATGTGCATTTTTGAAACGCGGAGTGCATTTTATATTATCACACTATCTTTTACCTGCGGCCTCGCTCCCGTCGTAGTGGTTCTGTGCTAGGCGCAGTAGATTATATCGAGAGGCGTATGAATACATATATGCACTATCCAACATAAGAATAATTCAATTAGAACCACTAGGTAGTTCCAGAGATTAGGCGTTCAACCAAACAAGTTTTTCACCCTTATATTATTATTAGTGAAGATAAGTTTACATATCTAAGAGAGAGGACAGCAAATTTAAAAAGTTAACTTTACTTATCTCGCTACATTAATATTTTTGTTTTTTAAGAAAGAATGCTCCTTTCCTAAGTGTGAAATAACACTTTAAATATGTAAAAAAATTCTATTGTTGTTCTAATTCTATTGTTTTAAGTGGGTAACAACTTTTATAACTACGTTTTTACACTACAGTTATTTATGATCGTTTTTTAATACTTGTATGTATGAAAAGACAATCATAGACGTTCTAACTACAGTAGAGGCGAATTCACTATTCAGCTTAAGTAATGTTAAGCAGCACTAGCCACACTATATGGAATATTTCTATTTATTATCGTATACAAATTTTATTACATTAAAAGAGTATGATATTATCAATTTAATTATATATAATAGTATTGACACTAATTTGTAAATTGAGTAGATTCATTACTTTATATATTTTATAAGTTTAACATATAAAAAGTACTTTTAAATAGCACTTTTATTTTAAAACATCTAAAGTATATGTTATTCTCAATTAATCTACAGCTAATAATTAATGACACATTAATTTGTAAATATTCAATGGATAAATACATATTGTACAAATTTGACATATAAAGGAAACTCTTTTGATCTATCTATCTATATAGCTATCAGAATATATAAATGAACAATTTGAGTTTGACTGAACACCGAGTAATTGAATACAATAAGTATTTTAATTCCCACATCCAAACTACTACTGGAACAGTAATGATGTCGCGACTGTTGTCGGAGGTATAAGTGCTTTGGTTGTGGCAACTGGAATATCAGCAAAGAATTTGGCATCTTCATGGTCATTGGCATCATTATGGTCAGAGCTGGTTAGACCATTCTTTATTTGAATTCATAATTACAATTCCTGGATTTTCCAGTTTCACAATATATCATGTTCCATGTCCGTGTGTTTGTTTTTAATATGTACCGATTTTACCATGGAACATACCTTTTAAACAGTTTAGGCTCTAATGTAATTAATAAATGTTATATGTTTTCTCACTTTAACATTCATATAACCTTCGTCTACTCTCATCAATCCCCACAGTCGACCAATCATTAAATGACAAGAAACTCCTGAAATTGACTGTTTTAAAAGTAAATATAGTTTTAAACTCACTTTGAATAACATTGAAAAAGTCTCATAAAATAAATGAATGAATTAAGTTTTGCTATTTTATTACTTCGAAATCTTTCTAAGCGACTAGACGCGTCATCGATATATAAACATTTTTTGAATTTTTGATTTTATATTTTTCCTAAAATGAAAGGAAGCCACTTAGTTAATATCGTCTGCCTATCAACCGCAATAATTATGAAGATTGCGCCACACCTTCACCACCACACCACAACGATAACAACGCGCTTCAGGTATAGTCGAGTCTTAGCTATTTTTATATACTTATTCATTCACAAAGTATATAAAATATAATAATAATAATAAATAAGAAAACGGAACTACAGAGACATATTATGCAAGATGGCACTAGCGACATCTGTCGGGCGTGTCGTCGACCTGGGGAGTACTTCTGGGGAGAGCATATTGACTCTGGTTGTTCTCGTCTGCTAATAGTGAGTATTTGCATGAACACGATCAAGTAGCCAAGATGATTAAACAGTAGCTTACTCTTCAATATGGTCTCGTGAAATTAGAGATGCCGTACTATAAGTACAGTCCTACGTCTGTTCTTGAAAATAGCTATTCTTTGCTCTACTCGGTCTATTATAACTGACAGGTATTTGCGATATGCGTATTGCCAATAGACCTGATATAGTATTAGTGGACCGAGTGGCGCGCCACGTTGTTGGTTGTTGGCATTAGGCACTGTCTCACATGATGACAATCTCGTGAAGGCAGAAAAAGAAAACTTATCTAAATATTTGGACTTAGCCCATGAGATTGCTACTATGTAGGATATTAACGCGGCTGTGATTGTACCGACAGTAGTTTCAGTTAACGGCTTAATAGCGAAAAGCCGCGACCAACATCTTAAAAGGTTATCGCTTAGCTGTTGGATCAAGAAGGTAGGAACAGATGCAGAAGATATTATATAGGTTACTTGAGACAGCGCGTATTATCATGGAGGTTCCTCTGTCTGGAGCCCTAGCCACCGATGACTTGGACCCTTGTCCCACCGTCGGAAGAGTGTTTTTTTAATATTTTTAAATGTATTCTTATAACTAATATCATATTATAATTTTCGTTAGCAAAACAAAAAAGTGAGACGAAGCGTTCGTTAAAATATAATATCATTAGCAAGGTATGCACGTCGTACAGGAAGTCGGACTTAGACGCTAGGTAGTTAGGGAAAAAATAAGCAACAACGGAAAATTAGACACGGTAATTATAATCACAGTTGATTTATATAGAAGCACTACCTTTGTTTACTAATTAAAGAGCCCCAATTAAATATAAGAGTGTGGCCCGCAATTACACCCGCCGCGCCGCGATACGATCTGCTATGCGCGGAGCTGATATTAAAATAGTTACCTACTTCGTGAATATTCTAAGTAACCCATAAATTAATTAAATAGACGCAGTACACGCTACATATTAAATTGTATGAAATATTACTAACAATTATGTATTGGATGTCGCGATAAGAATATTATAATATATTAAATATGAGGTGAAGAATCTTTGGACCTGAATAAAGGAGGGCAATATCCGGGCAAATAGGCGCTCATTAATTAAAGAAAAGAACAAATTTTGATACGTTTCGTGTTCTGGGGCGAAATGCAACGCACACGGACTGTTTTAAATCATACAAACGAAAACATTTTAAAATATGATGGATATTGGTATTTGAATATATTCTGTTTTCTTCACAAATGTCACAATTTCCGGGGTTTGTAGAGACAGGCTAGTAAGATTTACGTTAAGTGAAACCGCGTTAGATGACTTATAAAAAAATATTTTGATTAACTTGATTATTTTTGTTTCTCCTTTCTTTCAGCTACATACTTATTTCATTTCTTTCAAAAACGGATTAAAAGTGAGGAATAGAGTATTTCGTGTTAAATACACGGCATCGTCTTTGTTTACCCCGCGCTGAGTGAGTGGTGTCATTAAGGCAAATATTAATTATCGCTTCAGGCGGGATTCATTTCTGATCATCTATAATATGTAATTGTCTACAGGCTAAAACTGATTGGAGCTCGTAGTAACTATAGATGAAAAATATGAAGATCTATGCTAGCATGGATCTTCACCACCACGAGGTCATGAGCGAGTTTAACCGCTACTTATCATCATATTGAACGTCCGCTGGAAATGTATTGGCTCATACATGTAAAAAAACATCAAAGAATATGTATTAAAAAAAGGAATGTAGAAGCTGTTTAAGCAACCACAGATTTTTGTTTTTGTAAATTGAAATTTCAGAAAGTGGAACTATCCCGGTCCCTTACAGGTATATTTTTTTCATTTTCAACTTTTAAATCTTGCATAACTTTTTTTTTCTACATAAAATGTACACGAAAAATTTATCTATTTCATAAAGTTACCAAATTGCTTTAATAGGAATGTGCAAGAGTATTTATAAAATAGTATTCAAATGAGTTATATGGAAGTTTCAATACCCGCGTTGCAACGAGTGGTCGTGTTCGTTTCCTCGAAGCAATTTTCGATAACAAAGGGCTGTGTCTAATTCGCTGCAATACAATGAAGGAAAAACCGTCGTTTTTATGAACACTGCGTCTGTCGGAATCCGTCAATCTAACAAGTTGGGTCGCGGCTGACGGCGCCGCGGCAGGAATTAGTATTCGACATTATTCAAACACCTGCATGCTTACTTATAAAATACCAATAATCTATTTGTATAAAACTCTTTCGCTATTGAGTGACTGAATCATAGATCAAACTCACTGAATATAGAAATTTAAAATTTGTCAAGCAGCTTACGGAGTGTACGGACGCAGTAAGGAAGTTTTACTGAAATTCTCAGACCGCATGAAATTTTCCTTTTTAGGACATAAAAAGAAAAAAATGTCCACAAATATAAACATATGTGATATAAAAATCAAATCAGCTTCACGCTGTATTCCGCACAGAGCAGGGTAGGCAGAGGGTAGTGTCAAGTCACTTCGTTCCCTACTTGCCGCTGATTTTTTTGAGGCATTGTGTGTTGAATGCCAGAACTCAACGCCTCAGCTTGACTTGCTTTTAGAGGCCATTTGTCTTGTTACTAGAGGAAATGAAAATAACTCTTACCGCCGATTTGGAATCGAATATAAACGAATTACCTTTTGCATTTATCGTGTCCTGCTTTCACTAGTATGCAGCGCGGGCCGGCACGGAGGAGGGAGAGCGGGACGTGGAGAGGGGGGGGGGCAGGACATTAGCACACAATGGCGCAGCTGAAGAAGTTATCAGATCGCGGTGACCGCTTGACCCGCGCGGAAGCTGACCCTCGCTATTGGGCTGTTTAATGTACAAGTGCCCTGCATGCATATATTATACACACCTATGTCTCATAGCAGGGTCGACAAAGAACCTAATTTTGAATGGCGGAAGTCAATGCTGCGCTTTGTGTGCCAAGTTCATAAATCAAGTATAATAGTTGCGCCGTGTGCTAAGCTTATAATTTTATTTATCGAATTGATCTTTGTATTTTCTAGTGATTCTCAGCTGATCTTATTGTGTATGTTTTTTTCCCGCTTAACGCTTAATTTTTCGTTAGTAAAAATTCTGGAGTTGGCACGCGCCATCCGCTCCATAATTAGGATTTATTAATAACATAAATTTGTGTAGGTATGTATATATCTCGCCGAATATACCTCCTTCTCAATATTTTCAAGCTCGACAACCCTATTCAAAGGTCGTCAACAACCCCGGACAATCGCAAAATGAATCAAATAAAATATAACACAATGTGGTCAAAGTGTCATCTATTTGAAAGTATAAATATTGAGAGGTTTTGACGGCGCAGCGCGGCGGTCAGTTTCCGGTAGCTTTTTGCGTGGCGCGTGTCCGGCGTCCGGTAGCGGGTTTTGTATGAATTATGTATGTATGTCCGTCCCCGTCCGCCGGCTGTCGTAGCTACTGACTGACACAACTGTTCAGTGTTGTTCCGGAATGTTTAGTATTTACTTGTGAAGAGGATTAAGATGTGTATATCACCTCTAATACATGGTCGTGCTATTTTCTTAAGTAAAGCAGTGTTTATCCATATTCTTTGTTTATATCTTCTCATCACTCCAGCATTCTGGTCAATATAAGCAATTGTCTTCTTATTAAGAACAGTATAGATTTTAGGAAAGTTACTGAACTTGTTTGTTGAAATTTGTTTTACTTGTTGGTTAAATTAATTCCAACTCCTGAATCAGTGTGTTAAAGAGTGTACGAGTATTGTGTTATTATAAGATGTGATAACTAAACCTTTTTTTATCGCATAACGTAAATAAAAGACCAGAGATTGAACTCTATTATATCGTATTTTGCTTAACTAGATTCTCGTATACAGAATTAACGAAAAAATAAAATACAGGAAAGTAACTCCTCCCATAGATAGAACCACGAATGAGTTGTAAGTCAAATGTAGAACACCTCCTATTACGGCTCAATTACGAGGCCATTACGAATAGGTAAGGACTACTCCGCACGAGTACCGGCGCCGAGCGCTCGTAAAGCAAACTTGAAGCATTTACTCAAAAAATAATGTGCGATTGCTATCTAGGCATTCGCTCGAATAAAAGTAGAACTAATAAAATTTGATTGATTGTATGGCTGTTGTGAAATTTACGAGCGTGACTCCTAGTATGTAGGCTGTGGGCCGTAGGCTGTAGGCATGTAGATGGCGGACGCATTCCTCGAAGGTAATTTCGATAAACAGAACAAGTAGTGCCATTAATCATTTACTTTTCGCTTTACAAAACTGTCGTTACGGTGCGAGCACGCACTGCGGCGGGCTGCGAGTGCGTACAGCGATATTTATATATTTTATTATTTATGAGTTAAGTTCAACACTCTGTTGGTAGTAGGGGACTCACGGTACGATATATGTATGTATGACGTGTCTATACACCTAAAGTTTGATATACACACGCACATGTTATTTTAACTGTGTCCCGCATCCAATAGTCGAGTAGCTGAACTTAACGCAGCGCTCTTTTTAATTTTCTTTTAAGCAGAGCGAGGAAATGAAAATAACTCATTACCTCGAATGGGAATCAATCTCACAGCCGTCGTGTTTACAGTACGACACCGTCCCACTGCGAAACCACAGCTTCAATAATTTTAGATAATATTGCAGAAAAAATATGTACAGAAAACCTGAATATAATTTCTCCATTCACAATTTTTAGCATTTAATCTATTACTAGGTATACTTAATAGAATTCTAATTCGTCCTGTACATAAAAGATAAGGGAATGAAATAATCTATTATTGGGTGAATTTATCAATGTAACAAGAACTTTATATACTTATTAAATAAACATTAGGTATTTCCATTTTTTACTTTAAATATACGTAAGTAATGTTTACAACAATCAACAAACTAACTTCACTCGACTCGAAGCATATGAAGTGTATGAAGTGAGCGTTCCTTCGCCGGCGCTCCATTAGTAAACTCATAAGAGGTTAACTTTCGGGAAGTTCGAAAGCGCCTCTCGCGGCAATTACGAGTGAGGGCTCCGACGGAGAGATCAGCTCTTTAATGAACATGTATAGCAACTGTCGATTTATCTAACTTAACTAAAATATGTTGGGTTAGTCTAATGTATTCTCACACGCGGTGAATGACTGACGTAGCTCATCGCCGCGTTTTGCTTAGTTACCGCAGCGAATGCATGAAAAAAAATATCAACTACACGTAGGGTGGGCAGAGGGAACCTAGTGTTAAGATACTCCATTCTCCTCTTTCCATTGATTTTTTCAAGGTGTTGCATGTTAAGTGACGGAACTGGACTGGCACCAAGGCGTTAAGACTTAACGCCTTGGTGCCAGGACATGAAAATGTTAGTGAATAATTCATTCCCCCGTGTGGGGGTGGGATAGAACCTACAATCGTCATGTTACAGTCACATCCTTGTGCCCTACAACTGCGACAACGGCTTCATATGTACCTAAAAATAGTTCACTTCTCCGAGTTAAAATTGGAACCATAACATTCGCGTTTACAGTCAAACACTGAACCACTGCACCACATGGGCGTCTATTATTAATTTAATGTTTTATCATACTTTAAAGCTATTCGCTCTAGTTCTAGAAAAGTTCTAGAAAATTGAGTTCTTGCTGTAGTTTATAGTAGGTATTTTGTTATTTAATGAAGTATAATAAAAATAGGCGTACGTACATATCTAGTTAAAGCCCTCATTTTTTTAGGTTTTCATTTTTTTAGCCTAATAAGGGAGGTATTTCTTAAGATATAATAATTAGAATAAGATATTTTGCGAATCACGTAATAAATGGTTGTTAATAAATAGCAATTTCCCACAAGTGGCCCTCTCGACTCTATGAACCAGAAAGCTCCATAAAGCTAAGAATACTCTTTATTGTAATGAAAATTTCTAATTAACTTTTAGCGCTGGGATCGTCCTCCGTGTTTTATTTGCGCTGGAGTGACCACAATTCATGAAATTAGAAAAACTAAAGAGAATTTTAAAGAGCATTTTAGTCTTTAAGGTGGCAAAAAGATGTAAAGGGAAAAAGACGTCACAATTTCTTTTGCTTCACGCTATGTCACGCATATAGCAGGGTAGAGGGAACCAAGTGTTAAGACTCTGTTCCCAACGCACCACCCAACTTTCAAGACATCGTGTGCCTCAACAAGAATGATTGTAGCTGAATAATTTTCACATGTTTCCACATTTTAATTACAATCACCACATGTACCTACAGTTGAACAAATTTTATTTTGAATTTTAGTAAATAAATGTCCAAGTAGAGTCAGCTCCATTGTCCCTCTCGCCGCTCAACGCTTCCCGGATTTTCTACAATCGGCGTCGTTTTCTCGTTTTTCCCTAACTACTAACCCTTTACAAATAAATCTCGAGGCGTGGAGTGAGGACGACTCTAGCTCCCCACTGGACTCACTTTATTTCTTAAAATAAATTGAATAGATACACTTTCCTTTGACTTGAAAAATACTTATATAATTTTGGCTACAGTCGACAGTTTTTTACAGATATGTACGAGTATATCTATTCTCAAGGAGTGTAGTGTATACTGATATTAAAGAGCTAAAGAGTTTGTTTAGTTAACCGTACGAATTTCAGGAACTATGAATGTAAAATAAATTCGTTATGATTTAAATAGCACACTTATCGAGGAAGTAAAACAGTACCTACATAGAAATAAATAAATATATCAGCTTCACGCTGTATCCCTCACACAGCAGGGTTGCCTACCCTGCTGTGTGAGGGTAAACTATTGTTAGGCACTCCATTCCTAACTTTTCACTGAATTCTAGAGACTTTGCGCATTGCGTGGCGGAACTCAACGCCGCGCTTTCGCGTCGACACCAGAGTGAAGAAATGAAAATATACATTTTAAGTAAATATTTCATTTCCTCGACTGGACCACTTGTAACCCTGCGCCACGAGTCGTACACTACACTATCGCGCTACAGTGAGTGGTGGCGTCACACATAAGATACCCATAAGAAATATTGATCATACTTCATACACCTGCAATATTCATTGTGGTTGAGGACTAAAAAGTGTAAATACCGATGATCGATGTCGCCAGTAAAAACTTACTTATTTGATGTGTTCAAATAGTTTTACACACGGCGGCCTGCCCGGGACGGCGGGCGGCGGGCGGCGGCGGACGGGGGCACGCGGTTTTTACCCAAATCTGAGCATCATAACAATACAGCGTACGACTCACAGATATTAATATTGCCGCATTCCGCACTAATTAACTGTTTTCATTTGCAACCTACTTGCATAATTACAGGCCGCAGCGATGAGCCTCCCGCCTCCCACCTCCCACCTCCACCGGTTCGAGCCTCGTCGTGCTGTCATTTCAATCAATCAAAACTCTCACACCGTCTTAATTACCTTAACATTTTTTTTTAAATATACGTAAAACATCGTATTTTACACTAGTACATATTTGAAATAGTTAATTACCACAGGCGTACGTCGCATTGCCCACGGGAGTTGAGGGCTTGAAATTTAAATTTGCGTAAATATATTTCTTCAAAAAATATTCAAAGAAACTATTAAAAATTATTACATTATTATAATATTTAGTAGGATATACGACCGTCCGACCGTCGCTCGTGATATGTCAACTTGCTCAGCGACTTGAAGTGGTTACTACCGCGCTGAACGCGCGAGATCGTTTTTGTTTATACGGCGCTGTAATGACCGCGGGGACGTCGCAGGTGTATCTGTCATTGAACGATATGAAACATTTGCGGGTATATATGTTTATAGAGTCACATGTGCGCTGCTAGTCTTAGCGGACATAAATTATTTTATAATTGATGATACGACTACTAAAATTGGGCATAGCAAGGCGATCGTAATGTTTGATCTGATGTAAGATATACCTACTCTATACTATATTTGTATAGTTTATCTGGTATACCGTAATAGTAGTTAGTAGTAGGTACCTACTTAAATAGCATTACAAGTTGCGATAACGTAATTTACATTTTGAAGTTAAAATTTATGGACGGTTATGTCGCTTTTAATTGAATGGCCTGTCTAAGTATATTAGATGAACTTAAGTAAAAGTTTTTTTGTTTACTTTATAGGGAACCTAATGTCAAGACAATCCGTTCTCTACTCTTCGAAACATTGCGTGGCGGAACTTAACGCCACGCATCGTCTTTTTCGCCTTGCTAGATCGAGAAAATGAAAAGAATTAATTACGACGACCGTCGCCTTTACAGTCAGATGCCTCAAGTGATTGCCCAATTTCTATATGTAATGTGACAATTGGCAAAATATAACGGCGTCTTTTTTACCGTAACTACATGAATATGAATATTATATGACTGACATACGAGTACAGCGCACAGACGCAATTACTGAACTGAGAAATGTTAAAACTTGACATGTTAGTGTGCTAGGGGGTGTGGGGGAGTGTGGGGGAGCACTTACTGGAGGATTTCTCGAAATTACTACCGGACCGGAAAATGACTTAATTTACCATTTTATGTTTGAAAGTATCTATACGCTAACAAAGACGCGGCCGATGAAAAGATTTTTATATAATTTAAATTAAATAAAAAAAACCAGTCCAGTCGTGCCGAAGGAGCACAAAGCGTGACTGTAAAATCGACTGGTTGTGAGTTCGATCCCCACTCGAGAAAGTGAAATATTTATTTACATTTCAATTTTCATTTCTTCGCTCTGGTGTCGAGGCAAAGGACGGCGTTAAGTTCCGCCACTCAACATGTAGGTACCTGTACTACATGTATACCACTGTATCCCGCATACAGTAGAGTGGACAGAGAAAACCTAGTATTAGGACACTCCATTCCCCACTTTCCGCCTAATTATTCGAGATGTTGCGTGTTAAGTGTCGGAACTTAACGCCGCGCTTTTTACTTGGTGCCAAAGCGAATAATTAAAAATATTAAGAAATAATAATCCATTCCTTCGAGTGGGGATCGAATCCACAACCGTCGCGTTACAGTCACACCTCAACCTCATAAAATGAAATAAAATAGATACTTTCATAAAGCTTTCATAAGTCGTTAAACATACCTACCTAATTACAGTGCAAAGCATTCCTCGGTTTCACTTCACGTAATATAGAACTTAGAATTAGAAACAAAGACGTCTAAACAAACGCTACTCTCGCATTGTTACTCTGTATTAGACGGGGACTCGCGACGGCGGTGTTTTAAGGAGTTTGAGATCCAATTATATTATCATTTGCTAAGTTTGGATTACGTTATTGTTCAACAGTCTAAGGCTTTAATGACAAAGTATGTGTTTTTCTGAAGTTAGAAGTTATGATCATAACGTTTGTTCAGGTGTAACCACCTATGAGTTAAAAATCTTTTTTTGTTTCTAATGTATAAACTATTAATAAATAACTTAGTTATTTACTTATTTCTTGAAGAATGAGTAGATGTCCATATCTATAAGTCAGTATTTTGTAATTTAACAAAAATTAAAGCAACATTTTTCACTGCTGCTGATTGCATGTACGGAAAACATGACTCGTTGTCACGTTTTGCCCGAGTCAAGCGTGCAAGCGAGAACGCGCAACAAGCGATAAGGAGAGACGATCGGCCTAAACGTTTTCAGTCATACACTTGTGCCCCTGCGCCACGACTGGCCTCCTTCCTTATATTATACAGCAGTACAGTATTAAATATTTCATCAATGTTTTCTTATCACGTTATCGTGTAAAATTATTATGCGTAAACCGACTTAACAGACAACCAAATATTTTTTTAATAGATTTTTTTCTTTTAATAGATTTACGTAAACAGATCATAATTCATTATGTTTATTAGGCTTCCATTTTATTAGGTAGTTAATAGAATAATTAATATTTTATTACGTACATAAACAAGTGCGAACGTGTCTACTTTAAATAAAGTAACAGTGTTAATATTGTATAATTTATATATTTGACTGTGTATTTACAAGTGCATTGACACCAACAAATATATTTAAATATGAATTATGATTATAGTATACCTACGAGTACTTACAGTCAACGACCTCCTGCAATGTTATTTTTTTATCTTGTCAATAGTTAAGTAAAATTTTATTATTGCAAAAAGTTACATATTATACCTACTTATACATTGTTATAAGTAGGTAATAGGTAGCAATTGTGTATTGTAATAAGTTGCAACAAATTATTAGGTAGGTATAAATAATTCAACTCTCTGGTATCTACTATGCAGAGACCGTCGTAGCGCGGGGGCACAGCGTAAGACTGTAACACGACGAGTGTAGATTCCATTTCCAATCTGGGGAGAATGAACTAATTCCGTTTGCTCATTCTAACAAGAATACAACAGCTAACAAGAAACATTACCTCTCACTCATATAAGTATATGCTACTCTACTAAAAACGTTTTTTATTATAATAAATTAGAGGTAAGAAACATGTATTTTTAATAAAAATATATAGAAAAGTAACTCCTCAAATATTAAAATTAGCTCTTATTACTTGCAATGGCCGGGTTGGCGGCGGAGGCTGCGCGCGCGCAGGCGTGGCCCCTTTGATCTGGCCGCGCCCCGCCCACCGCCGCCGCTTACTTTATAACACTTACACGCGATGCTTGATAAAACGCTAAATGATTACGCAGAAATAGAATTTCACAATGGATATTAGTTGATGGAAGTGAAACGAGCTTTTTTTATAGAAGATACTTTTTTTGTAGTATCTACGTAGGTATTCCTCATTTATGATTCGTTATTTTGTAGTTGAAGTAAGTTATATATATAGACAAAATATTTTTTTATAGTCACGCTTTATCTCGCACATAGAAGGGTTAACCAGAGAGATATTACTTTTAAGACACTCCGTTCCCCACTTTCCGCTGAAAACTGGAGGCGTGTTGAGAGGGAGAACTCAACGTCACGCTTGTGCTTTGACACCAGAGCAAGGAAATGTATATGGGATCGAACTCACAGGCAGTCGCGTTTACAGTACGTTTTGTGTTCCTGCGCCACGACTGGCTTCAGCATGTAAGTACATAATACATATTATAAGTTATAATGTTTTAATTTCACGCATTATTCCCATTTTATAGTGGTATATTAAGTAGAGAGAACTAAACGACGCTTCATTCTATTCCCTGTTTCAATTGCTTAATAAATTAAATATTCAATGCCCTACCTACTCTAAAGTAAATTTTTAAGCAACCTGAAGAAATCTTCAAGTTATATTTCATAACCTCACTACATCATTAACTCACTCACAATATATCATTTAGTTATGTACATAAAGATAATTTTTATTATGAAAAATGACAAATTAGTGTCACAAAGTCACTTAAATAGCCGTTAGAATGTTTACGAGCGTCCGATGTCAGTGTATGTCAGTACAGTCAGTATGTGAGTACCGCCTAATCGCATAAATATGACAAAACGAGTCCGTAACGCATATAAATCACTCAATTAGTGGCGGCGTAAATCACATTATCTGTGATAAGGAAGAGATACAAGAGTTGTCGTCGTGTTTACGGCCGCGAGTGATTGATGGTGCGCGAGCGTGTCAACGCCCTAGCTCGGGGTTAGGATTGGTTTAGCACTATGCATTTTTCATATGCCTAAGTATTTTATAAGCTAAATAACCTCCTCTTGTTGAGGTCGGTTAAAAGTGTAATAGTAATACAATGGTTAAAAGAATTGTCTCCGGCTTTAATGGATAAAACGTGGTTTCTGCAACGTGTAAAATA
>DWAO01000655.1:0-23600 GCA_018230605.1 Heliconius congener
AGTGAATCCGCAATAAAGAGATACGCATACGCGAGTGGCAGATAATAGATACAATGACACTAGGTGAGAGGTGAAAGGTAAAATGAAAGAATAGTTAAAAATATTTATGAAGCATTTTAAAGCAATAGCGTGCGGTAAGAGAGGCATAGGATGATATCGAAGTGGTATGCAGAGATCTTAGGGTGTGGCACTCCGTCCTCTTAGGCTACCCTGCTGATAAAATGTACATTTATTTTTGGCAAGTTTAAAAAAAAAGTAATTTAAAAACAAATAACCAACTTGAAATACCTACTCTATCTAACCAAGGTTATTTAGCCTCCAATACGAGTATATTATTATACGTTCCCTCCAGAAATATTTTAACACCCAAACCTCAAAAACTACTAAGCTGATTTTAATGAAACTTGGACTTTGTCCGAAATCGGAATATATAACATATAAACCAATAAAGATAATCGATATTAAATTAGTTTCTAAAAAACTTATGGACAAACAACATCCATTTAACATACCTACATGTTAGAAAGCCTTAATAGCTCTTGATATGTTATCAAATGTCTTCTTGATTTAATGTCGGTTGAAACCAAATATGTAGATACATATACGATGTATAATATGAAGGTATAAATAAAATAAACACAAAAACAACATTGAGACCAGTTGTGGCTCAGACTGTAAATGTGACGGTTGTGGGTGTAATTCACAAACAAGGAAATTAAATATATAACATTTACATTTTTTCGCTGTGGTAAAAAAGTCATGCCTTCAAAAAGAAAAGTGGGGAATGAGAGTTTCTTAATAAGAACAGATTGTTCTAACACTAGCTACCCAGGGTCCACTTGCCTTCCCTGCTATGTGCGAAAAACAGCGTAAAGCTAAAAAAAATACATCTATTTAAGTTATGCAGAAAGTACTTCGCATCTTTAATACCAAAGCTAGGATTTTACGAGATTTTTACAACTCTCTCGCGCTGTTCGCTGAATGCCTAATAAGGTTTTTACTGCTGCATTAGACGGCGCCGCCTTGCATGAGATGACTTATCACTTTTGTTTATTAATTTATTGCTCTACATACCGGACCCATAAATGAAGATCTTTGAATTTTTACTTCTAGGATAAGTTTTAATTTGGTTTTTAGTACTATTATAAATTATTCATTATTTAAGTGTATAGAATAATCTAGCAGATTCAATTAGTATACCACATTGTACACGTCATGCGCATTTTAAGTGTTAAGTACTGAGTAGATAATGATTATATTTTAAATATTTACAATAGTCTACTCTGGTAATCGAAGCGTGGCATTAGGTTTCGCCATTCAAATCATAATGTCTCGAGTACGATCACAGAAAATGGGAAACGGGGTATCTACACACTAGGCTTCGTTTGACTATCCTGCTATATGGGAAAAAGCGTGAAACTGCAAAAAAATGTAATAATCGATAGAACGTATCCATCGCTGATCGATGGATACTTTCACTAAAGAACTCTATACTCAAAATAGACGACTCTACCAGGTCGTAGTAAACTATACATAGTAGAGCAGGCGGGCGAGCGGTCTTCAAGCGTCTAATCGCCAGAGGTAGCATTAGAGCAACTTTCTCAATTACTTCGGCTATAAATCCACTTGATTTAGCGGCCAGTAGTTAGTTCACTGCGATTAGGCTCACAGGAACTGAATAAGTTACCAAATTCTTACGAAAATTTTTGTTTGGACTTAAAATATTAGAGCGCAAGCTAAGTTTGTTGAACAAAAGAAGGAAATCTACTACGATATACTTTGTGCCTAAAATTTGAAATTTTGAAATGTACTGTATACTGTAATATTGAATTCGTAAATAAAACTTTAATGTATTTTTTGGCTTCACGCTATATCTTGCATAAAGCAGAGTAGACAGAAATAACTTAAGAGTGACTGAGGGAGAGAACGTTTTCACTTTTTTTAATTCAATCTCTCGAATTGAACCTACAACTATCGAGATCAATTAGACATTGAGCTGCTAGCTTTTGTACCACCACTGCTTTTGATTCTAATGTATCTAAAATTTCATAGCATCTATTTGTTCAAAAGAGTAAACAGTATCTTTAATAAATGCATGTTTTTTTTCTGAAAACACGATATGCTATAATCAAAATCCAATTATTCATTTCATATAATAAAAATAACAAGAATAAAAATCGAAACTAATGAAAAGATATATTAATAGAATCTATCTCTAAGTAACGAAGCGACGACGTGTCGGGCGTACACTGCTACAGTACAGGTAGAGTAGAGTAGAGTAGAGTATCGTTAAATTATCACCTATAATTACTATGAATCACTTAAATTCGTTTAAGATGTGCTAGAAATATTTTTTCACACCTACAACTGAGAGGTGAAATAATTAATAAGTGCTTGTGGTTGTGAAGTCGATCTCGAGATTGTGAATAATTTTTTTAATGATTGTATGCAAATTATAGAACATTGTAGATTTATGGGTAGAGTCAAGTAGAGTATATTGGGATGTATTTATTTATATATTTTTTTTTTCAAATATGGTAGTATATAATTTGTATTTTTGATATATATAGATGTTTTTAGGTTTCAGCTTATGAAATCTATATTAATTTTAAAATGATGAACAATTTGTTTGCTGGAACGCGCTAATATCAGGAACTACTGGTTTCAAATATATAATTGTTTTAATGTTGGATATTCTGTTTATGGACGAAGGCTGTAGGCTACATTACATCAAGTTGATTGTTTCTATGTAAACCACTGGATCCGCTAAATACGTCTTGTGCCTTACACAACTATTAGTTATTTCCACTTGACCGTCATTGGGGAGCGGTAGGTAAAATCTAGTATATTATAACGTCGTAACTTATATAGAGATATTCAAATATTTCGAAATGTAGAGTTGATTTCATGTTTCCAATCCTAATGATATTACTTTGAAAGCTTTCAAAGATGGCTGTTTGTTCATTTTTATGCAAAAAGTACTAAATGGATGTAATATACCTTATTTATCGGACTAACACAAGGACAAAATTTTATGTAAAAAATGGCTATAACGTAACAAAAAAATTTAAGCGGGACAAGTTGCGTTTCAGTCGCTAGTTTTAAATATTTGTGAAATATGATCATATGTAAGTATTTATTCTATTAAATGCCACTATGTATACAGACTTAAATTTTGTATTGTCAAACAGTTTATAGCTACTTAGCTAGTAGACTCTTTAAAGGAATAACATTAAACTCATTGTACGTTCTTAATATTTACAAAAGAAATTATAAGAATTATTTTTTAGAGTTGAGATTTATTATTTTTTATATTAGATAGACTGTACAAATTTATATTTTAATGCAGTTTTATATCTCGTATACTTATATCAGTAGGCAAAGTTTTGTATGCGAGGTCTTAACGGTATGTGTTTTTACCAATTACTAGGTACAGATCTGACATGATAATATTGCTGTCACATTTTTCGTAACACAAAACATTTTTTTAACTTATAATTTACAATTTCAGGCAGAACCAGAGGCACTAGCTAGTTCGACCGCTACTACAAAGACACACTTTGCCACTACTAGAGAACTATAACACTAACATAAATTGCCACCACATTTAGAGACAGTAATTTGGCGGTGCCTTCAAACGCTTACCTTTTAGGACGAGCAGGGAGGGGAAGGCCTTGAAGGATACAACTCGATTGAGTTTCCACTAGTGAAGTGCTCGCTGGTTCTTCATTTAATGTAATGGTAAGGCCGTGATCGCACTATGCGGCCGTTGTGGCCGAATAAACGTAATTTTTTTGTGTAAATAATGATATTTAATTTTTTGTATTTTTGTGTTAGTTTTGTTTACTTTTAAATACATTATTTTTATAGTCGTATGTATTGTTGGAATGCGTTATATTGACAAATTCAAGGTGCAGGATAGAAGTTAGAAAAGATTTTTTTTAACTGAAAATGTCATAATTAGATCTCATAATTTTAGAAATTCATTTAAATTAATTATTTTAATACTAAACAATGTATACATACAGTTTTATGAAAACTAAGAATAATAAATAAATTTATATATATTTAGATTTTTCCTGAAATTATGTTCTTCTGTGATTTGTTAGTTACTGTATTATTCGATAGATGTACATTGTACGTATGTGTGTATATGAATATATGAAATTCAAAGATCTTTTTATTATTTTGATTGGACTATTCATTTAAGAATTTTAAAAATATCTTTATTTCAAACTTGTTGGTTTCCAAATTGTGCCCTGAAACCCGATTTCTGTGACACGTCGTCTCATTGTATCGCTCCAAGTTTCCAAGACCTCATTAGCTTACGATCAAATTTCAAAAGTAACAGTTACTAGCCAAAACTAGTATCCAGCACAATGTTTCCACTCACGACCTTGAAAAGCAGCTTGTATCCGCACCAAGTCGACGTGAAGCTCGCGCGTTTCTCATACTCATATGGCCCTCGCCTTACCGCGTGTCATTTAGTAAGATAAAAGAGTGATGCACAAAGCAAGTGTATAATAGGCAGATAATTCTGCAAGGTGCTCTCCGGGTGCATTACGATCCATTTGCGCGTGCACTTTGATGTAGGCCCGGAGTGAATTGTATAATGCAATTACTATTTTTTTGCGATATTTTTACGCTTTTATCGATAGATTTCTCTATTAGGATGAGAGTTCGACGATGTTGTGGTTGATGGGGTCATTGGACTAGTGGTTCCACTCGAGTTTGCTTGGTTTTTTTAAAGTATATAATATTTATAATTGCTTTTGGGTTTTATTATCTTATTTATATACAAAATTGTGCAAAACAAATATAGCGAATTTGTTAATTTATATTTGTCAAGCGAACACGCGCGCTAATTAGCTTCCATTACGCTCTACACGTAAGTATGAAAGACGCTTTATATTTAGCGTTGAATTTATAAATTGTCATTTTAATGAAATATGTTAACTTTTGCATCAATATTTACTTAAATGGTAATTTAATTCAAATATTAAGCAGACATTACCCACCATTCATTTACATTGAAAGGTGGGTAAAGTTTAAATAGACTCTAATTTAATCTCAACATACTGCTATAAGATTCAAAATAAAAAAATAAGAAGAGAGAAAATTTCGCAATCTTCAGCTTAATGTCTTGAATTTCAGCAATTGTGAACAATGAAAACACTTAATGGTGAAGTTCTTATTTGTTATTTATGCGTTCGCTGTTATTCGTATGTTTGAACAGAAGAAAATCTTGGTTAAATATTCTAGAATAACAACAGTGTCAATGATTGTTTTTTTTTCACTAAGCAGGTAGAAATTTAAGGAACCCTCTTAAACTCATCCCCCCCTCTCCCTTCTCCCGGATGACTTGTATGTGCGGGTTTAGGTTCCCGGACGAGGAGAAAGAGTAATGTAGAAACCGTAGCTTTTGACGTTTATTGACAGACAAGCTTGAATTGTGTGTGAATGTGTTGTGTGTTTAAAAAAACTTTTCAAAGAAATTCTGAAAGATTTGTGTGAAAACCGCAAAATAAACTAAGTAATTAATGATTTTGATAAAGATTACCGAGTGACTTTTTGAAGTAATAAATAATATTTACATTATAAAAATGTATGTTTTTCTTTATTTGACAGTATAGTAGTATGTATTTTTTTTAAAAGTGGAGAAATTAGCGTAAAATACGACTTACTGTATGATGTAAATCATCATCTAAGATTATAAACTCGGATTTTTTAGATTATAAGATATGTATATTTAAAAATTTAAAAATTTCATAAAAAGTTAGTTACTTAAAATAGGACTCGACGACGATTGACGATGAAGAAAATTACTTAATACGACTTACGTTAATAATTAGTTAATAGATAGCAGAGTAAGTAGAGGGAACCTGGGAACCTAATGTCAATAAACTTTGTTCTCATTAAAACACTTACCCCACTTTCTCCTATCATCACCATTCCTACTTTCCACTGAATTCTGGAGGCGATTTTTTGGTTAATTCCTTGTTATAAGAAAGAAGAAAATGAAAATATTAAATGTTTCATTTTCTCAAGTCAGAATTGAACCTAAAAATTGTCGCTTTTACAGTCGTACGCTTGTGCTCCTGCGCCACAACTGGCCTCAATTATATTTTATGTCTTGAATTAAACCTTCTTTAATATTTATCGACTTTATTTAAAATATGTATGAGACAAATTATTTACAAATTGGTATTAAAGTTAAATAAAATGCTTGTCTAATCTAACTAGGTATCGGTTTATAAATATGTAGAATGCCTGCACAAAACAAGGGATAGCCGATAGGGAACCTGAGAAACTGTTGAGGCATTGAATGCGTTTTAAGTGGCAGAACTCAACGCCACGCTTGTGCCCTTCATCTGAGCGAGGAAATCAAAATATTAAGGAAAAATTTTAATTCTCAACTTATACCGTAAAATATCCCGTACCCCTCTTAATCCCGGAAACCCCTCTTAATGATACACCCCCCGTGAAATATATGTAAAGTTCTTTTACTCTTCATACAATATAAATAGTCTGCTCGTGACCTTAGAGGTCCTACGCGTTAATATTATCTATGGCAGCACTTGCTTATGGCTAGAAGAATTGTCTCCGGCTTGAATGGATAAAATATGGTTTCTGCAACGTGTAAAATATAATATTTGAAGCAATAGCTTTTAATGTTGTTTCTCTTTACAGAGCAACAACTACAGTTTTTTGTTTCTATATATCCACATATTACATATATATGACCAATTTCAGCTTTCTATGATTGGTAGTGTGTATGTGTGTTATGTATAGTAGTGGTTATGTGTGTGAGCAGTAAATGGGGGAGGTGTTTTGACACTAGACCCCTGACTGACTGAGGATCGTCTAACATAAAATATTTTTCAATTCGGACCAGTAGCTTTAGATTATCGCCGGAATACTAGTATAGTATAAAAAATAATATAAATATTCTACTAATTCGAATTCGAATTTTCTCATACGTATGTAGGTATGTACCTACATATATCGATTTGGAAATTATGTTTGTCGAATCAAGTTCTCAGTGTTTGTCATTGTTGTTGATTAGCTTAATAACTATATATGAGGGAATTACACATAACAATGAATGTTAAAATTTTCGAATAAGTGGAAACAAAAAGATGACTAGTATGTTTTGAGACATTTGTAGAGGCCAGTCGTGGCGTAGGAGAACAAAGTTTGACTGTCAACGCGACTGGCTGTGGGTTCGATCACTACTCGAGGAAATAAAATATTTTTTTTAAATTCATATTACCGTTTCTTCGGTCTGCGGTCGAGGCAGTAGAGGCGCGGTTGAATTCCGCCACTTAACACGCAACGCCTCCAGAATTTGGTGGAAAGTGGGGGACGGAGTGTCTTAATACTAAGTCCCTTCTGCCTACCCTGCTACGTGCGGGATACATCGTGAAGCAAAAATATTTGTATTGCAATGGAAAATCCATTGAAATGTCCTATTATGTTCCTTTCCTTATTTGGTTTTTTTTACCGTACGCTGTGCTATTTTAGTTTTAATATGATATAGGCCAAAATTATTTTTGGGTGATTTCAATAAAATAAAAAACGATTAATATTTAGCCTATGGGTTTAAACGATATGTTTTTTTATTTTTTTTCTTAGAATAGTGAAAAAAAGAACTTGGGTGCTATTTATTTTCATCATTTTTAATGTTGAAAACTGCGCAGCTTTCCCTATCGATTTATCGAGACGAGACGCATAAAATGTGAGAGTTTAACACGATATGTAAAAAATAAAGTTTAATGTCTCCTCTGCTCAGTGATTACAGAAAGCAAGAAACAATATTTTTTTACTTTTGCGCAAAAAAATTATTAAACGAAATATATAATTTTTTAAAACAGTTCATTACATTTGAATCCATTTTTGGTATTTTTAGTAAGATTTCAAATATAATTTTTATTATCAGACCATAATATATTTATTAAAAAAAAACGCAGTGAGAAAATATTTAGTCATCATTATTTTTTTCAAAACTATTTAATCACAGCATCCAGTTTATCAATGCGAGACACCTTACGCTCAATCTCTTCATGCGAAACACAAGCCACGAACTCTACATACAAAACGAAATCCCTCAACCAAAATATTACATAAATAGTGTAAAAAGAGAGGCACATAAAACAACCGCACTCAACAAACATAAACAGCCCTCAGCCCGCTAGGTATACTCCTGCTCAGGTGAAAACCGAGTGCCGCTAAGTACATAATTAATATGTAAGCGAGTCCCCCGTAATCAGGGCTTAGACAAAGCGGCGGCCATCTTGGCCCGCCCCCCGCAGGGAACCCCCGGCCCCCGAACCCCGAGGGGAACCCCCGCTAAGGCTGTATGCAGCCATGATATGATTGCGCTCTGATTTGCTAGATTCGTTTATGTAGAGTTCACGCAAGGGGTTGGGAATATTTAACCGATTTGTGAAAGAGATGGTAATTTTTCATGACGTTTTCATGAATTTAGTGCTTATTATATTTATTTTTTGCAGATGATAGATAGGCTTTACGTACATAATATTCATTTTTTTTGAATTGTATATTAAATATTATGCTTAATGAATTTTTGTCATACGAAAAATAAGATGTTTTTCACGATTTTTAGCTAAGATTTTAGTTACAAATATGTATTCAAATATATTTATAGTAAAAAGTATGAAGTGATTCGCTATTATTCAATGAAATATCATAACAAGAAAACTCTGTAACAAAATGAAAACCTAAAATAGTTTCCCAAGAAACGTATACTAAAAAGAAAAATAATAAAAAAAGCGCAGTTCTAAATCTTCTGAACCGGAAACCTAAACGTTTTCTTGTTTACACACCCGACAACAGACGCGGCCGCACGTCTCCACCGCACAAGCAGAATGCTTATAAGCCCTTCGCGAATTCTTCCTCCACTACTGCTACTAGCGCAATCTTAGCATTTCATACCGTATCGTCTCTATATGTAGAGCACAAAGTTCAAATCCGTCTACACGGCAGCCATTAGACGCGAGGCTGTGAAAAATGAACATCTCTTGTAGTCAAGATTAAAAATTATACGTATCTTTGTCTGTGTGAAGTTTAACGCGAGTGTGTTTTTAACGAAGATCTCTTTTATAAAATGATTTCGGTGTTTACTGACTCACTAGTGCTCTTTTGGGTTAGCTATTTTGTAACAGTTAATAGGATTGGGCGGTGTGACATTTTGTTTAGTGGTTTTTTTAACTGTTTTTATTTACTTCTTATATAATATACGATATTATATGATTTTCCTTTAGCTGATCAACTACTTTAGCTTATTAGATAACAGTATTCATTTTTATCGAACATGCAATCTATATGATATAAAATATAAATATGGAACAGAGTGATATACCACTAAGCTACTCTATATTATTTAATATTCCTACTAAACAAGTTATTAATAAATATTAATGATTATTTTGAAATTACATTTACATGAAAATGAAAGAAAAGAATGAAAAATACATAAATATAATAGTAACAAATTGGCCATATTTAAAAGTCATTGTAAATTCCAAAATTCTAGTTTAATAAAAAAGATCTTAAAAGTTGTTAACCAAAGAAGCGCAAGTGGGTGTTTCGAAAACTCTTATAAATTCAACTTATTACTTAATTAGAGGGTAATTACAGGTTAATTATTGAAACCAATGTGATCTGAGTGTTGATTTTGTTCAAGCTAATTAATGCATAGTCCAGTATAGAAGTAATGGGGACTCACCGGGCGGCGGCGGTCCGGGCCGGCGCTACGGGCGCCCCGCCGCTCTCCCGCTCGACTCTTGAACAAAATCATCACGTCAGACATTTTTTACTACAACCCGGATATTAGTGTTTAGGTCATAAATCATGTAGTTAACTAATATGGCATAGAGTCGGAATTAAATTTCTTTAAAATCCGTTCAAAATCATTAAATATGAACACATTGGGTATTGAATTTTAAAATAATATTTGAAATCGAAAATAATATTATAGAATGAATTTCTCTAAAGATTTGTAGTTAAAAAGATCTAATAAGAATTTTTACAACTAATAAGGCTATAAGTCTACAGAATAAAGAACGTTGCTCTACAATTTTTTTTTAGTTTACAGCTTATACACAAAGCATGCAAAAGCTTCCAAAGCACTACAGTGAACTTAAGATAGTTTAACTTCTTCTAATAAAGTTATTTTTTTACTTAAATAAGGTTATCCATCGATAGTTAAAGTGACGTAAGTTTGTTTTATGTGAACAAACTCTCAAAAAAAATATAAGTTCAATCTTTTTTATTCTTTAATAACTATTCCTTAGAAATCAAAGAGAATTTAAAGTATTTATAAATTCTTTAAATCTCTAGTTGATTCTTTAAGATATATAGATCACATATCTTTTTGCTACATAAAAGAAACATAATATTATCTGTATAAAATCATGCTACTATAAATTACATGCAAACCAAAGAAATTATAATTAACAAGATAGAAAAAATTATAAGATGGAAAGAATATTCTATATGCTTACCTAGCAGCCAGGGCGCAACATTGTCATTCTCCTTCGCGCTCTTCAAAATAGTCTCTGGTAGAGGTAGAGAATGACGAACCATGGCACCATAGAGACCGTACTCCGCCATGATGGTCGACCTTCCCCAGCACTTCTCGGTCTTGCGCCACTTGGCACGGCGGTTTTGGAACCAAACCTGTGAAAGATTTTTTTTAGTTTCTTATAGAAATTATTCCCCTTGGGTCAAATAAAGTCAAAATGGGTATCCCCATTGGCAGTAATTGACTAAAATAAAAATTTAGACGAATTATCCATAATTAGTAATACGGACAAAACCGTGTATCTGCTAGATATGCCGAATTACTCATTTTTTTCTACGCTCTATTCAAATACGGTGAGTTGCGTAATGGATTTCAAGTCTGTCTAGTTTGCCTTTTGTTTTAACTAGAACAAGAAAGCTGCCTTAATACAAACATTACCCGCAGTCATCATGTAGACAAAGACGTTAAGGCTTTAATTAAGTTTTCGAAAAATAGCAGTGAGCTGATTGGATTGGGCTGTCACTAACACTAATTATGCAAGCTTTGGTTTTGACAGTAAGTAAAAAAAATATATAAAAAAAAATATTTCTTTGTAAATAAAAATATATATATTTATATTTCCACCATCCACTATCATATTGTTAGGTCAAAAACGTATGTAAAATCAAATTCAAAATAAACTTTTGCAAATACTTTTAAGTTGCCGATTGAATATAAAGCTTGCAGGCAGTCTTGCTAAGACCTAAATACATATCGTTATTACATATAATAGAATTTACAAAATGTAGAGCTCTACCATAAAATATTATATTTGTTCCATAACACACTTTAATGAACTTTAGTCGTAATAGCTCGAAAAACTAATATTTGAAAATTTAATTAAATATATTTAATAAAATGGAATATAGAGTGAAAATTTAAATAGTCTTTATTAGAAGAGGCTATGGTAGATGAATGACTTTCAAATCTTTAATTATCATGTTGAATCTCCTACATGACATAAAAAGACAGTTTTGTTTTAAACAGAAAGATTTCATTTTCACGCTGTATCCCGCACATAGCAGTGTTGGCAGAGGAAACCTGGGAATCTAGAGTAAGACGTTCCGTTCTCATTAAATCTATTTCATTCCTCACTTTCCGCCAAAAGCTACTCAACAGTTGCTTTTTTAAAAGGTAATTTTTAAAAAAGTTTTTAATAATCACTATCAGAAACGCAAACACACAATACGACTCTACAATACAAATCATTACTATAGAGTAGAGACAACATAAACAAACTAAACGTGAACAGTAGATTTAATGAACGGAATAGTCAGAATAGATAATGACATATTTCAGCACAAACGTTGTGATTGGTTGTAATTGAAAGCGAGCTACTCGCCGCAGTAACTAAGCATATAAACCAAACCAATTATCGTATACAGCGGCTAGATTCAATTTTGAAATTTGGGACCGTACTGTGTGCTTACTCAGGGTTAACGGAATAAGCAGTTGAATTTTACAAATAAAAATATATTTGTACCATATGCTGTTTGTTTTTGAGGTTTTCTGACTGTAATTGTGACGGTTTCGGGTTATACCGTTATTTGAAGGGGTGAATACTTAAATTATTGAGTAAAATCACCGTACTATATACACATATATGTGGAGGGAAATAACAGTATTACAAAAAAAATCACCGTCAATAATAAGACTAAGAGGTATAAACAGTGTTTTAACAAATTACATTTGAAAACGTATGCAATGCACCTCTTTTATAACTAGCCTCGATTTAAGTTATGAATAAAAATAAATAAATCAGCTTCACGCTGCATCCTGCACACAGCAGGGTAGGCAGAGGGAACCTAGTATTAGGACACTCCGTTCCTCACCTTCTGCCGAATCTGGAGTGGCAGAACACAACGCGGTAGTTTAAGTTTTATTTTTTTTATTAATTGATACTGATATTAATATAAAAATAGTTTATCACAAAAATATATAATAGTAAAACCAATAAATATCTAACGTGAGTAGGTGTGGCAACCCTAGTTCACCGCTCGTCTCTGCGAAACAGTTAATTTCTAATTAAATTTGTTAATTAAACTCGATCCACGCTGCAAATTAATACTCCTCTCTATTATATTCAGCTCTACATACTCGTGTACTCGAGTACATACGTCATACTCAAAGTTGTGCTCATTCCAATTCCAATTATGATTATTTTGTAAAATTTGTTTTAATTCTAAAAAACAATAATATGAATTGTGCTTCATTTTATATAAGGTAATTCTGTATATTTTGTTTTTGCTTTGTCTCTAATTTTTAAAATATCTGTATAATTAATAAATAACCTTAACAAATTATGACAGATAGTGAAACTGTTTATTGTAATGCATGCAGGAATTTCGTTAATTCTCCTCTATGTACTTAACTATTACACTCCGCAAGTAGCCTACCTATCTAATTTCAACACTCAAAGTCCAATAGATTGGACTGTGCGTAGTCTGTCCGTCACTCAGTAACGTAAAAGAGTTTTATATGGAGACGTTGTAGGAAGATTAATCGGCTAACTTGAATATGAACTCCATTACACCACAAATTCTACTCCATAATTATAACAAAAAATAGTGACCTACGAGAACGACTAGAAACAATATGCATTATCAGGAGAAATTGATGGAACGTATAAAGGTATGCCAATAAGGCTATAATGAAATGAATCATTACAAAGGTTCCTGATTGCGCCAACAATGTGCGCCGAGGTGAAATTATTCGGAAAATGCAATCAATTGCCGGCACCGGCTCATTTCCATACGAGAACGTGCTACACGGCGCTCTACCGTACTCTAGGTGTGTGGTTACCATGTAGAGTTCTTTACTTATGTTATTTTTCTCTTACTATTATATTATTTCCTTGACGTGGTCAATAAATAATATAATTCAACAAACTGTCAATGTGGGTGAGTTACGTACACCAGGCGGGTTGTGATCATGTACAGTCTTTACTCCAGTTGTAGATAAATTTCGTATAAAATTTGTTATTAATTTATATGTAGCATGCTATTTTTCTATGACTATTACTTTCTTTCATAAACATGGATAAAGCAGTATTGGATTCCATCGTCTAATGAATAATATCTAAAAAATGGAAGGAAAGTAGAGATCAGAATGTTATATTTATATATTCTAGCTCTATCTGTTGTGATTTTAATGAATGAATGAAGTGATATAGTAAAAAAAAACTAAACTAAACTAGCGTCACGCTTTATCCCTAGCGGGGTAGTAAGAGAGAAAAAATCTCCAAACGAAGTTTTAATATTATTTAAACGATCTTATTAAAAAAAATGATAAGACCAGATCGATAAGATTAAATATGTACATTTGGACATGTGATACAACATTACCAGCAACGAGCAGCTAGCGGTGCACAGAGCGGGCGCCGGCGGGCGGTCTGCCGATATTGATTGGTTCGCGCGAGCCGCTGACAGTCTAATTGCGGACAAGATTAGGCGACAACGGAATTAGACACTCGTAATTGTTTGTGCCGGCGGCGGTGCCATGGAAAATCCTGTTTTCTAAATCTCTTTGGTTATTTAATACGGTCTATTGGTTTTCGTGATTTTGATGTTATTTTGAAAATATTAATATTAAATTCGGACTACCAATCATCAAATCTCGTTTTTTCTCGTTCCGTTACCCGTTCGGGATATCCTCACTTAGAGAATACTCTCTTCAAAATGCTATATTACAACTGTCGATCTTGCATTATGTTGTTGAGTTTTTCTACTTACTCGATAAAAAAAATTAAGATAAATTAATAAACCATATAATTTAAAAAAAACCATGCTTTTATTGTGCACTAAAAAGTAGAAACCCGTTCCGGCTCAATCATACAGTACAGAACAGCAACGCATAGTGATACAAATGCTATATGTGCCGAGAGTTATAAATGTAATGAGCCTCCACTCGAGTACTATATCAAAATATAATGTTATCTTATTATGATAAGACAATACGGTTTTAAAGGATTTTTAGATTCAAGCTGAATGCTGTATATTTCTTGGTAGATAGAGGGGAGTTAGTGTACAAACATTCCAATTTCCAAATAGTGAAACTCAATGTGCGCTGTCTTCTTTCCAAAGCGAAGAAATGAAAATAATTATTTCCTCTGAGTGGAAATCCAAGCCTACCATAGGGGCCTCAATCATATGCAATATAGTTAATAGTTAAAATGTTTATAGATGTTGAGCGTCATAAAAATATGTTAATAGTTAAAAAAGAACGAATATTATAATTATTTAACTTCAACAATAATTTTTAGATACAAATGTTAAAATGAACACTACATGCATTGTATTGAATTTAGGCTGAGTATTAAGACACTCTTTTCCCCACTTTTCATTGTACACTAAGTTCTCTCTGCCCACCGAGCTATATGCGAGAAACCTTTGCGAAAAGAAAATGTATTTAAATAACTTATGAGATTCAAACTAGTATTAAAATCACGACATTTTCAAAACCTTCCAAGTCTTCTTGCTGACACATTTTAATAATGATGAAACAAATTTAATAATGATGCATAACGACTTAGTATTTCGGCAACAATCCTCCGTACACCTCGCGAGCTATAATTGGCGCTGGTACACGTACGTATACATTACTCGGCGCGCACTGAATTTCCTAATTAACATAGAGGCACAAAGGTTCGTGTAATTGTTAATTTGGCAGCACATTCGGGCCCGTTAATGATGCGTAGCGCCGTGCGAGGGAATTACTCCTACCCAACAATTTATTACTTGTATGTGACAAACACCAGCTCAGGAGGAGCCCTGTCGACACAACATCTAAAACGAAATAAGTATCTTGGCGGCTGGACGTAATATTTAAAGGGTCGAATTTGTATCGCTTGCAAAACAATTTGTTGGGTGTCCATGCGATGTTAGATCTGGAGTTGGAAAGCGAATAGTGAAGAGTTGTAACGGCGGGTAATTTCGAAGTAAACCAAACAAGCTACCTAAATACTTCTGAGTTTGTAATGACCTTAGTTATATTAGAACTGGTATTATCATGGCGAGTCTGCTCTTAGAACTCGATCGATAGTAATTAAAAAATTGTATAAAATATAGCTAATGAAATTTAGAATGGATATTTAAGATTAATTATAACGACTGTTACTTACTCGTACTGATCACGTACACACGCACGCACGAAGTCTAAAACTGTTCATTGATTTGTCAGAGCAAGAATTCGAGAAAATATACTATCAAATTTTACCAAATAGCCTTCAAATTTACAATATCTCTAATCAAACTACAGCGCTAGGACGCCGATATAACGTACAATAAAAAAAGTAAAACGCAAAAGTAACCTGTATAAACTAACCGATACACAATACAACAGCTACAAAAGTAGCCCAAAATCAAATAACCTTTCCCTAAAAGCTCCGGGTAATAGGAAGACGGTCTAATAGTAAATTCTTCTCAATGCCTGATTATATCGAGCGTGAATATCATCTGGTGGAGGACTAACACTCGCTACAATATCTAATCTGTTACACAAAGGGATAAGCGTGCAAATCGTCCCGCGGGACGGGCTCCCTCAGGGGCGAGCGCTGCGCCCGCTACTTTATAAATAGTATAGTGTATTAAATTGAATCACTCTCGTAATTGTTATGTTTATATTGTTTTGTTAACATTTATTGGGTGATTCAACTCGCAAATAATGTTTGCTATTTGTATGTATAGTGTTCTAGATCTTGATATTTAATTAGATTTTTGGAGAAAGTTGTTTTATTGTGTAAATATTTTTTATTTTTGGGTAGTTTTTTAAGCATACTTAATACATATATTACTAGTATAATAACATAAAATAACTAATGTGAAAACAATGTTTAATTCAAAAGCGTCAATGAAAACATACATGCTTACAAGGCCAAAACTGGCGTCTCTGAGCGTATGTAATAGAAGCAATTAATGGTTTAACCCGTTCCAAGTGAAATGAAGCATGAGGCACGCCTTTATTTATCACGGGGCTAGCGTCACCCGTCACCTATCACCCTGTACGCCGTCCACCGCGCGGCCAGCCCGCAATTTCATTACAAGACGCCACCGCTCTGAAGTCGGTGACAGTTTAAATAAGGCGAGTGAGTTCACAAAAGGCGTTATTTACGAACTGCATAATTCCATTTCTTCGGCGAGCTCTGAGCGGAGTCTCGGAGAGAGGAGCGCGGCGGAGTGGCGGAGGGCGTGTCTACCAATCAGGTACAGGCGTGCGTTAAATGGAGTTGCGATTGCGTCTCGTCTGTTCTCAATTTGCCGGCAATTTGTGGTACAATGACGACAGCATCGGCTGACGCTCCGTACAGTACAGCTATAGCCGTCGCCTTAACTGGTTATTATACAATTTGCCCTGCGTCCGACATGTCCTGATTAGTCAATAACTTAATACGCGGTTAACGGCGGCAGCTTAAAAGCTTCCGCTTTGCGTAATTGGGAGGCGTGTGGATCATTGTAACTGGTTATTTTGTTACTTATTTGTTGAGTAACCGGTGGTTCAGGATTGATTATTAACTTAGCGGAGTAACTGTAAATGGGCACGCTACTAATAAGATTGGTTTGTAGTATATTTCATGTGATGTATAACTTTTTTTTTGTAAAAGTTGATATGAATTATTACTGTCTTATTTTACTTTACTGTTTTTACTTTATCTTAGCTGCGATCTTCAGCAGATTTTATTGATTAAAGTATCCTTTTACAAAAATTCTACCAAATATAATGAGGGAATAATTCCAATATTATAAACAATTGAAGTCACCTGTCTAAAGCTACTTTTAGAAATATTTACTTTTGTTGATTTAAAATAACAATATGCCTTCACATGAAGTTTCTAGGTAACAGTAGAACTAGCAATCCAAACGCGACTTCGCCCGCTCTAATTCATGGTTATATTATAGCTAAATTATACAAAATTCTTTACAAATATTGTAGTCTATGTGTTATTTTAATGTATAAGCTATATTACAATAAAATTTCAAACTCCGTACAGTATTTTTTTTGTGAAAGTGGAAACAAACATCCTCACAAATTTTTTGATTTCAAATTTTATTAAGATTGAATATGAGATCGAAATATAACATGACAGATTATTTTAATTAACTATATAAGTGATACTATTTACATATAACACTAAAGATTTAAGCCTTTTTTATGAATTTAATCTTCAGTGGAAAATTTATATAAAGAAAATTATTTTCCCGGATAAAATTGTAGGTTATTAGGTTCTCTTAATCAAAGTCCACAAGCACGAAGCCATATTTAAAATATAATAAGAATTTTATAAAGTAGGTCTTTCTAAAGTTATGTTTCTAATATCTGTACCGGTATCTGGTATACCGATACATGTTATAATTAATATTCAAACAGATCTACTAACGCTATATTATAATAATATACTAGACTTTCAACAACACATCAATGATTACACTCGATGGGTGGAAACGGAAACGTAAAAAGGCTTTAATTTGTAACAAATGATTGCAAGTCACTTGCAACAATAGCGGCTAGTAATGAAAATATGAGGTAACGAGAGCGGCTTCCGACAGCTAAAATAAACAAGACGTGGCGTGTCGCGAGCACATTACGACGCGTGAGGTGTGAGTTATAGGCGGTTTATAGTATGATAGTCAATAAATATAATTGTTAGTGCTTAGTTCTCCTGACTAACTGGAGACATAAGGCGGCGTTGAGTTCCGTCACTCAACACACAATGTCTCAAACCGGGTGGAAGAACGAAGTAACAGGAAATTAGGTTATCTCTACTTGCATTGCTGTGTGGAAAATATAAATAAAACTTTAATCACTTAGCGATTTAAATAACTATTTCAATAATCCGTGAAACTGAATAAATATAAGATTTGACTTCTAAGAGTTTGATAAGATGTATATTTTTTAAATAGCCAAATATTATATGTTCTTTAATTAAATTATATAACTAAATCGCTTTCGTTTACCCCATAGCAGTCAACAGAACAGCTGTACAGTCCAGCGTAAAGCGTACAGCGTACGGGCAGCGGGCAACTAGCGACCGTGAATAAGCGATTTCGGGCTATCGAATAGTCGCTATCCTGCGGCAGTTTGTCGGATAATTATTGTAATATCTATAATAATATCGATAATTTGCCAACCGTTGATGTCTAATCAACGGGTGATGATTCAATTGGTGCTGGTTGGCTTGTTGGTTGTTCTGGCGCGTCATCGTTGTTGTTCATTGGATCTACGGTTTTTACTTTATTACTTTCATTTAAACAATTTTTTACAGGTGCTTAAAATTTTGTTAGTTAGGTAAATTTTGATGACTGTGATTTTTAATTGAGATTTTAATGTTGAGTTTTATTATGTATACAACGTTTAAATAAAAAACGATCATTATATATTATCCAGAGTATTAGTAGCTTTGAGATGTTTATAGACAAACATACAAATATATAACCATCATAAAAAAGCCTGGATAAATCAGCATGTTCTAGTATAAGCCAAGTTCAGCACAACAACATCGTATCACATTTAAACTGCACAACAAAATTATTAAAACTTATAACTAATAATATAATGGTGAAGAGTCTGTTTGATTGAACACATTCACCCCAGAAACAATTACTTCGTTTCTGTTGGATAGTCAATATATAGTCGACGGCTATAATAGTATAGCCTTATATTAATTACCTCACGTTAATCATTTCGATATAATCCAATACACGTATTGGAGGCGTTCGGTCAGAGTTATGATCGACAAATCTTAGTTAATACCACTTGCCCATACGAGTAGCGAGCGAGCAAGCAAGCTAGTACGTAAAGAAATCTAAAACATTTTATATCATATCACAAAAATATTAATTGAGGCTAGTCGTGGCGCAGGGACACAAGCGAGCCTCTGTAATCGCGATAGATTGTGTGTTCAATTTCCACTACAGGAAACGAAATATTTAATAATTTCTTGCACTGGTGATGAGTTTGACACTGAATACGCAATGCCTCTGGAATTCGGCGGAAAGTGAGAAAAGGAAGTGTCTTAATGCAAACGGAGTGCCTTAACACTGTCTAAGCCCCTTTAAGCAGGGGTAAGTGCGGGTTACAAAGAGAAACTAAAAAAATACTAATCATAACTGGATTTAAAAACACATGATATAATTTACCAAATCCGCTTACTTCAAGAGTCTCAATATTTTTAATTGAAAGGGCTTAGATTTTGCATGCAGCATTTATGTCGATATCGAATTGCTTTGACGGACTTACCGTACGTTATTAATACCGGTTTGCACACCGGCATTACAGATTACGTCTGTGGGAGGGCTTTGTGGAGGAAAATTGAAATTTATTTTAAATACAGCTTTTGAGGAAAATGATGAACCCATTGAAGTAATTGAAGTCGATTATAATAATGTGTCAGAGGAATTATTGGATAATTCATGTGAACAATTTGCTGCTTTGTGAGTTTAGGTTTGTTTTTTTTGTTTTTCTAAAGGCTTGTTAGGGCTTATACGAAATATAAGGAGTATGTAGAGTCATATTTGGGGTTCGACATATTTTATAATTTTTATTTTATTTTTATATTTTTTTGCTAAGGATTTAATTTATTTGCCTCTTGCCTTGCCTACTAAAAATATTAGGACAATATCGCATTCCAGTCTATGTTTAAATTTTCCCCCCTATTTTTTTATCTTCCTAGTAATGTACCTTTGAAGGATAATTAGGCGTATTAGTAATCTTAATTGAAAAGCTCAGGCACACAAATAAATTGCATTTAATATCACATTTTCATATGAATTAATGATATGAAAAAATAAAAAAGTTAATTAATAGAGTATATCCTCTGACATATTATTTTCAAGTGAACCCTAAAACAAGGTACGTACTTTTATCACGAAATAGAAATTGTCTGATTAAATAAGAACATGTCAAAGACAAAATAATGAGCAAATAATGGAGGTAGAGTCGCGGTGAGGAGGGCACGCGACGCACTTGGGCTAACATAATCAGCTTAGTTATTGTCTATATTAGACCAATCCCACTGTTTACTTAACTGTGTGTGATTATCAGGTTTTTTGTAAGAGACGTCGTATTTCCAATAGATTGGTTCCCTAAAGTAGGTGTATTGTGGTTTAATAATCTATACTAATGTTATAAAGCGGAAGAGTCGGTTTGGTTGAGCGCGGTAATCTCAGAAACTGATGGTTCGAATTGAATAATATTTTTGTGTTCGATATTCCTTTTAACGAGGATATATATAGTCTATGTTTACATATCCTCGTCGTTGAGTTCCACCACTCAACACGCAATGCCTCCAGAAGTCGGTGGAAAGTGGGGAACGAAGTATCTTAACTACATTCCCTCCGCCTACCCTGTTGAGTACGGGATACAGCGTGAAGCTCATTCTGTATTATATAATGTAAATAGTATGAGTCCATGTACTAAATCTGCTATCAGAATTACCTCGTGGACTATGAGTGTGTCGTATACAATTCTTAGTTATTTCAGTAGGAATTTGTGGGCGAAGTCGTAGACAAAAGCAATATTTTAAAAGTTTTGTAGATAGTTTTTAATAGATCTTGAATTGACATTCTAATAAATATTGAGTAATACTAATACAGTATTACATTAATAAATTAGCGCTAGTTGTCTGTATAGTTTACTTAGTTTATTGTAAACGCTAAATGTTTCTAGAAATGGAAGCGATTTTTATCGGACTCTTTCTGTTATATGCCAATACAAAAAAAGAAGAACAATGAATATATTAAATCTAAGTATTCAAAACAGATATAAATTTTGAATAAATGACTTTACTACAAAAGATAGAGTAAATTAATAAAACAATTTATTATAAACTCGACTCTACAAACGTAATATCGTCATTAAACAATTACACTGTGCATCACAAAGAGGTCAGTTTGCCAAGTCACGGCGTTTAGTGACCACGCAGCGCAGCGGTGCAACAACTTATTATACTAAATAATTGTGTTGTCGTCTGTCACACGTTAAGGTACAGGAAACATCACACAATGCCATTGTGACTTGAGATGGTCGAAATAAATTTGCGAGTTTTCCATTATTTGCTATACAAGATCGGAATAACAGGAATTTTCGAATCTTTATAATAAAATAGCAGCTTCAAGCAGAGTAAGCAGAATTTTGTATTAAAACACTCTGTTTTGCATTTTTCGCCCTGATTTGCGAGATATTGTGTGTATTGTTAATCTAGGAGAAATAATTTATATCGTTATTTGTGATCCATTTTTGTTTCAATAATGTTAAAATTGGATTGAATCAGAGTTTTATAAAAACGTATATTTTTCTTTGAGTCTCTAGTGGCTGCCATACGACGCCTAGGGAACAGGCCCCAAATGGATTGACGATCTGGGTAAAGTTGATAGAAGCCGCTGAATACAGAAAGAACAGATCATCTTAGGATCCTCAGGGAACCCTATGTCCATCAGTGGATGCTAAAAGGATTTCATATGTGTAGAATTGTCTATAACTCATCATTAATAATTTTAAAAAAGTTAACGTCAATATGATAATCATTATTAACTCAAACATGTAAACCTATAATTAGTCACTCAGTGAATGTTTACTTAAGAACGACTCTATAATACACCATCACAAGCATGAGCTCACAACCGGGCTCCAATAAGAGCCTAATAAAACAACACTGCGCTCCGGCCTCACGCGTCTTCCTCGAAACCTCTCTACCAATAATTACGCATTTATTTTCACTAAAATCTCTCTTGACAGCCTGAGATGCATCCCGTGTCAAACCTTTGTGTACTCTACAAACATGAAATGTATTTGTAATGTTCGTTATAGCGCTTATATCTCAGGAATAAAGTTGATTTTGGTAGAGTCAGCGGTTATGAGGCTGTAGAATTAAATTAGTTGTTTAAAAGGTGCCTACACGCTCATTAGTGACTTATAAATAATACGGGGACGCTTATTGTGAGTGTTGCAACAATATTAAAATAATAAGACGATAATAAGGCTCTTTGTAACGTTCGTGTTTGAAATATAATCATATGAAATGCTGTCGTTTTCGAATGTAGAGATATGTTAAATATGATGACGGTACAAATGTCAGTTTTGCGCGATTGTTTCATATAGTGGTTTTCTTATTAACATAAAATGTTAATAAGAAAAGCAGATGTAACTTAGTATTAAGACTAATTGATTTCTTTACCGCATTGCGTGATACTATAGAACGCCGCGATACTATAGAAATAGAATAGAATTCGTTGAGTAAGAAGTTAATACACGATTTTATAATTAGTACAACCTATATTAAAATAATTTATTATGCATGGACAATAGTTTTATTAAATAAATTATTAGACATTAATTTCTTACGCTTGTATAAAGCGTTGTAAATACTTTATAAATACTGTTGCTAACTTTTTTTTAAAATAATAACAATAACTAACAATAATTGTAAGAATTAATCTAGACTCTATTATCTCTTATGCATAGAGTACCTAAATAATATATGTATATTACCTACAAGAAAAGTTATATAATTAATTAAAATAAAAAAATACAAATGATCAATATTTTCTCATTGTATACATGCAGGTAATCTTTTTCAACAAATGATATGAGTCGAGTGTTATCTCTGGTCGAGGACGGACGGACGGCTGTGCAAACAGTTTTTGTGTGAATGTTGGCGCTAGTAATTGGCCGAGAGCTTGAGGTGTGAGATATGTTGACTTAGGCTCACCTTAGTCACTGTTGCCGATTAACTTTACTCTTGTATATTCTCAAAAATATTCTAAAGTAGTAAAGACTATCTTTGAAAAATAAAGAGATTCATTTTCTAATTTACAAGGCAGGTTTTTTTTTTAATAAAAAAAGCAGCACATAGTGACTAATTCCTCTATTCTCTCTGTTATCAATAATAAATAAAACAAAAACTACATTCGAATTCTTAAATAATTTTATAACAGCGTCACGCTGTATCCCTATGACACAGCAGGTTACGCAGAGGGAACCTAGTGTTAAGACACTCCGTTCCCCACTTTCTGCCGAATTCTGG
>DWAO01000656.1:0-23595 GCA_018230605.1 Heliconius congener
ATCAGGTGACCCGCACGCTCGTTTGCCGTGTCTTTTCCATAAAAAAAAAAAAATAGGTTCCTAGGTTCCCTATGCTCATTATGCTATTTGCGGGGTAATGTGTGAAGATAAAAAAATACTATTATTTGGTCATAGTGGCGTCGTGGTGATTCACTGCGTCAAACGCTGTTGTAATTTTCATTTTCACGGAAACAAATTGTTTTAATTTCTCTATTCGAATTAAATAAAGTACGGCGTTGAGTTACGCTACACAACACACGCATTTAGGCGGAAAGTATGGAAGCTTTACAGTCTACACCAATAGGATCAGACAATACAAGTAAATATAAATTCCAATTTCAGTATGAAAAATAAAAAATATTTTTTCTCTTTTTGTTCACTTAAAACCTGCCCCAAATACAGCGTATATTCGAGCGTAAGGGACTATCTGATATTTTATCACATAAATTTCCACATCAACCTTTATCCTATAATATATTGACAATTCCAACGCGACGTTACATAATTTGTATGTAGCTATATTTATTTTCGCTAAGCGGGTTTCGTATATATAGGGGTAGGCCGAGAGAAGATGTAGTGTTAAAACACCCTATACTCCATTGCGTAGCTCAACGCTGCGTTTTTTCTCTCAGGGTGGGGAAATTAAATTAAAAAAAAACCGAATTAATAATAAAACATTAAAGTTTACTTGATAACCTCTCACATTTCTATATTATTATTATAAATATTTTTCTTTACCTTTATATAATGATTGTACAAAACTCAATACCATCGTTTGTAATCAAAGACAAAACTCCGCGTTAAGTTCCGCCATTCAACACGCATTACTTGTGGACTAGAGTGTTTTAACACTTATTTTACTCAGTCTAGCTTGTTCTACGTGAAAAAACGTGAATCTACTACATAGGGTTAGAGATACAACCTAACGGGTCTATTTATACAGCTTACTCTATATTAGCGTCCAGCTACTTAACTTCCTATTAGTTAAAACGTACGGGAGCAAGCCTTATTATACAGGATATCCAGCCGCAAATTAGACGAACTAATAGGATTAGTTGGTGCTCAACCGAACCGCGGTGGTTGCGAGTTCAAATTGAAGTTGTGGTAGAATTTTGATTTAACTATTTAATAGTTTACTTACTCATTAGTAAGTAAACTATTGTTGATGAAGTTGTTAAAGATGCAAGAAGCAATTAAAGAATTATTTAATATTTTCCTTTCCTCGCTCTGGGAAGCGAGTGTCTTGACACTAGGCTTCCTGCGCCTTTTCCGCAACGAAAAAAGAGAGAAAAAAATCTTTAGTAACATCTTGTCTATAAAGTAACTTTAAAGAGATTCCTTTGTTTAGTACTTAGTTTTCCGTCTTGTTAGATATTTGTTTTATCTTCTGTTAGATTGTTACATATTTTTTTCTTACTGTCGTACAATGTGTGTGTCAGTTAAACAATATTCGACATCTCCCGATGCGATGTTAAATGCTATAATTATTATAAGTTACTACTAAATCGATTTTAACCGCAACGACACGATTTTAAAAGCAAAACGTAATTTAAATTGTGGTTGATCAGAAAACTCGACGTATTGCGGTTGTTAATATCGATTTAACTTTAATTATGTATTTATTTTAAACTCCCACGTATAGGAGGATGGGCATGGAGATGGAGAACCTAGTGATGAGACATTTTATTCTCCGTTTTTCATTTTAATCATTGCGTTTCGAGTAATGGGATCCAACGCTGCTTTTTTTAATAATTTTACACTGTATTTCGCAGATAGCAGGATAGAACAAAGAGAAACTGGGGTCCTAGTTAACACTAGAAGAAACTCACTGAGAATGGAGTATCTTAATAGATACTCTATTCTCCATTAAGACACCTCCTTTCGCCGCTTTCCATCGAATTCTTGGGGCTTTACCGTTTGGATGGCGGAACTTAACGATGCGTTTTATATATCTATAATTTATATAGGATTTTTTATCCCTTGCTCTTATATTTAATCGAGGTGCTTAATGGAGAACGGAGCGCCACTGATATTAACCTCCTCGAACATACCTCATGATCTTCATCTAGTATCATCGACATCCCTCTTATCACTCAATCCTGTTTTTCAAATCTGTTTTGTCATTTTTTCGTAACTTGTTCTCTCTAAAATTTATGAATACCGTATTAAATTCGTTCATGCTGGACGCAAAGAGATTACCTATTAATATAAAGCCAATAACCATTTTATTCGCCTTAATAAACCTCAATTTCACACTCCACTTAAGACGTAAAGTCCAAGCTTCAATTCCCCATATCATGAAAATCATGATAATAATGTAAATGCATAATAGCGTAATTTATGGATAAATTGATCAAAGGGTAGCATTTCTGGGTGATGGCTGTATTATGTAAATATTGAAATATTTTTTATAGAATATTTTAAATTCGATTGGAAATGATGATCATCTATGTTAGTAAGGTAAGCAGAGAGAATATGTTGTTGAGCCACTTCATTTATAATTATATCTTCATATATATTTTATTTCTTAGCTCACGTGTGTATTCCGTACATAGCAGGATAGGCAGAAAGAACCTGTGAATCTAATGTTGAGACAGATACATTGATTGACAGGCACTTTGATTGGCGAAACTCAACACTGCACTTTTGCCTTGTTACCAGAGCGAGGAAATGAAAATATTAAAATTTTCTCTTCCTCGAGCCACAACCAACCCACAACTTGTCGCGATTACAATCGCACGCCTGCGCCACGACTGTCCATAAATTTCCATATTATTTTGTAGATTTCCTTATAATATACTGGTAGAAAGTTATCGGTAGACGTTTGTAGTCATTAGTAGCGAGCGTTCAGTGATGAAAGATGCCGTATATTTATAGATCCCAGTTATACTCGGCATGGGCGACGCGTGGTGTCGGTTACTTTGAACTTTAGTGTAAATCTATCGGATGAAGCAGACGGTATGTGCTACTGTGGGATTGTTGCCGCTTCATATCCATATTCAAGAATTAAAAAGAGATATTGAGACTACAGTGTTGAGTTGCGTTACATTATGTGGTGGTAAATTAGCTGGAAATGGAAAGCGTTCTTTAAACTTCACGCTGTATCCTGCTTATAGCAATTAGGTAGAGAGATCCTAGTATTAAGACATTTCATTAACCTTGCAATTTGCGAATTGAGTGTTGAGTAGTGGAACACAACGTCGCGTTTTGTCTTGTTACTAAAAAAGAAAATGAAAATAAATGATTCCTCTGAGAGGGAATCGAATCTCCAACTGTCGCGTTAACAGCGATACATTCTGAATTCTATCTCTCTCAAACTACGATTCAATATTATTATACGAATCAGGTAATCTAAACAAAATCAGTAACAATCATGCAAATAAATTAAATCAAAATTATTTGTTCTCTAATAGCCTTAGTTAAACCAGAGTTATGACCGGGTAATACTCGGCCGTTATTACCATGGTAATACTTAACTTGTTCAAGTTGTATCGCATGATGGAGAAAACTAACTGAGCTTTACGTTATTGATTAAGACTGCAGTATTTTACGTTTGATTGACGGCGAAGTCTTTGGTGATCTAATTTCGGTTATACTATTTTCGCTTATATATAGTGATCGTTAGGGAGAGAAAACTTAGTGATCAAACACTTTGTTCTTCAATTCGAATCATTTTAGAGCCCTGTAGCAAAATTACAAAAGAAGAACCGTCGTAGATTTGTCTTGTTTGTCTATCTGTATTTTTTTCTATCTAACCTGTCTGGAACATGTCTATTGACAGATTTTTTTTTTCAAATCTAAAAAAATATATATGCTAATAACCAAATTTCGTTGATTTTAGCTGACATTTTTTATGAAATTAGGTTTTTAATAGTCGTACTTCGAAACCCAGGCGAAGTTGTGGGACTTGATCAAACTTTATTGGTTTTTTGTCAGGAAGTTAAAGAGATGGGAGCGCCAAACGCTGTAACTTGTACAATACTTCCTTAACCTCGTCCACTATCATCAACCTCTTCATACATCACCTCCGAGGTGTCCTCATGCTTTTTACGTGACCTTCCTCCAGTATCATCGGCACCGTGTTCTCGAACCAAAGTCTCCCTTTTCATCCTTGTGAAAGTATGAAAAATAGAAAAAAGTCTTTTGTACCTATAACATAATGTGATCTTATCCTTACTGTAAGAAAAACATTATAATGAAAAATTCATTTTACATAGAGTATGTAAATCTCATTGCAATAGTGATGTATTTTTTACGATTTCCTACTTTTCACAGTAAAGAAAACATTATCTCGATATGTCGATATTTCATTCTATTATTCTAGATCGATCTAACTAAGACACGCCTCGCGACTAGAACAAATAAAATAGAACTCGTTGAATATTATTGTATAATAGATACTATATAATGATGTATTAACATAAAAACAAAAGAAAATTTATATAATGTATTAGCGCATGATATGAATTCATATGATTTTTTGTATTTTTAGTTAACCCATATACATAATGGTGAAATCCGTTTGATTTGTTAACAGTAGTGTCGATGTATAAAAGTGAGTGACTGTCAGACAAGGCAACTACTTGTCTTTGAACTTTGTTAGAGCGTCTTGGGGAGCACTTAGATAAGACTTCCCGAAAGTCCCACGGGAACGGTAAAGCGGGTATTTCCCAGTTCACGTCTTACAGTCACGCAGAGAACGTTGCGGGCGACGCGATGGATAGTATTTTTTATAGAGAAAATTAAATTAAATATTTAATTTTTATTTTTTTTGCTCTGGTGTCGAGGCAAAGCGCGGCGTTGAGTTCCGCCGTTCAACACGCAATGCCTATAGAATTCGGCGGAAAGTTCGGAGCGAGGTGTCCAAACACTAGGCTCCCCTGCTACATGCAGGATACAGCGTGAAGAGGAAAAAAAACCTCTTGCCTTAACAAAGAATTAGTTTTTATTGTAATGTACTTTCTAGTTTATCTTTAATTGCTTCGCGCGGAAAACGCGAAAAGGTAAAGATAAAAGAAAACTAAGTTAGTAAAAGGTTTGTCTTTCTTTGAAACAGAATATTTAAAACTTAGTTTTAAAATGAATTCACTAAAGTAGCATTAAATGTACTCTCCCAATGGTTATTCGAGGCTAGTATGAAATTTTATATATAAAATTTTTCAAGCTTCCTACAAATTGCTTTCTCAGATAGACCGATGGGACGGTTTCGTAGTTTCGCTCTTTAAAATGTAACCGTTTATTTTTTCCCTCTAATTCTATAATGGAATTTATATTATGTTACTGCTTAAATAATAGAGCCAACTACAGTGGAGTAGATCAGTGTGACTGTATGCGATAGTTTGGGATTCGATTATCCGGTCAATCGAATTCTTGAGGCATTTTATATTGAGTTGCGGAACACAACGCCGCGATTTGCCTTGTTACCAGCGAGAAGATGAAAATATTAAATATTTACCAGATTTACTTCTTACATTATAAGGTTCTCTTTGCCTTTAAAAAAATAGTAAAACACAACAATTGCTCGGTGGTTGTCTGCCAGCGTATGTATGTAGCTATAATAGAATAAACTCACCTTGGATATTGCAAGTGGGTCAAAAACCTCGTTAAAACGACTCTATATGGCAAGTTGTTTATTAATTATTAATAAAATAATTCTAAACGTCGAATTTTATCTTGTTACGTCTCTTCGTATTAGAGTAACGTGGTATTTTGATATAAATGACGCCATGTTCGGAAGAATAATTATGTATATAATTTTACTTTCTCACTTTCATTTGATAACTTCCTAATTATTTGGATCGGTAAAAGAAGAAATGAAATACTCTGTTAGGCTAAGTGCTGCGTTGAGTTCCGCCGCTCCAAACAAATGCTCTGGTGGAAAATGGACAACGAAATGTAACCATAGGTTTCCTGTATCTATTTTCAAGATATTGTGTATTGGTTAGCATAACTCAACGCAACTCATTGTCTATTGAACGGAAAGGGTAAAATCATAAATTAGTTAATTACAGTTGTGATAAGAATATCTAACTAAATATACAGTGTTTTATAATATACAATAAAATATTATTATTTTAGCACTTTGTCGAAAGCGAAACTAGCACCCACAACCGTCGCGTTTACAGTCAAACGCTGTGCCACTGCGCCACGACGGCCTCATTTCATCATTACAGTAATGTTTAATATAGTGTGCAATAAGAGAACAAACACACACCGAACCGCTGCGTCGGCGGAAAATGAAACGTAGATACGAAAAAATCCCACCGCATTTTATTGCAGCTATTGGCCCGATTGTAGATTTTTCGCGTAAATCTGTTTTTCTTTGGAACAAAAAATCCAATATTTTCATGTTGAAACAGTTAGAAATACTAGGAAGATAAATGGAAGCTCTTTTTTATGGATTTTTGTGGGTTGAGCTATGCAAAGTGTAGGTTTGACGGGCCTTTTTAGAATTTATTGCAGAAGGAAAAAATTTATAAATTTGTTACTATTATTTCCTTTAGTACTATAGTATAGAAAATAATATAAAAACCTGATATATAGAAACCTGTTCGCTTGAGATTTTTAATTGCTACTTAACACTTCGTAAGTTAGATACTTTACAATGACATTGGCCAAGTATGGAGAACGGAGTGTCTCAAACCTGAATGAAATTCTCCGTCTATAAGTTATTATGTAGGTATACTTACTTTAGAAGGAAAAAGCTCAAGTGCCTATAAAAGTTCGCGATCTCTGAATAATTCATCTTGTACCGATTGATGATTTTTTTATAGTTATTACTTTTTATCTCCTTCTGCTCTCGATAATTTCTGTTTTTTGTTTCAATAAAGTAAGTCGATTTTAAAAAAATCATTTGCAATTTATATTTTGGGTAATCGCAGCGGTTGAGGATTCAATTTCCACACAGATTTATATGATTTTATAATTCCATGTATATCTCGAAAATTGGGCGAAAAATGGCTAGTGTTTTAACACAAAATTTCTATGAATACTCAGCAGGATACACACAAACGAAACACGTGCAGGAACTTTGTCTTAAGACTCTCTCTTTCCTACTTTCGGGCCAATATTAGAGACGTCAAGTAGCGGATCTTAACGCCGCCCGCTTATTTGTAATATACATACTGCAGTATATCACAAAATTCGTTTAGCTCAACCTAGCTAAGAATATACTATACAAACGAAAGGTAAATTCAGTGATAAACAATTTCAAGTAAGTTTTACAACTAGAAACAAAGTAGGTACTTGTGTTGTTGTGAAACCTTCGAGTTAATCTTGTATTGAATATCGAGAACTTCTGTACACTTTGTGGAACTTCGTTGAACGCCAATGTTCAATCAAATTTCAATTTTCTTCACTTTTAAATGTATTTTTTGAAAGTTTTGTTAAAAGGATGCCTTTGCCTTGGATAAAACAAATATGTTAACTTGTTTATATTTTACAAGAGTGTGGGACTGTAAACGCGACCGGTTGTGAGTTCAATTCCCATTAGAGGGAAGGAAATATTTAATATTTCCATTTTTTCGCTGTGGTAACGAGGCAAATTGAGACGAGGCGTTAACTTATGCCATTATTACAACTTATGCACACGCAATGCCTCTACAATTTGGCGGAAATTGGAGAACGGAAGTGTCATATCTTGATGTAAACGGAGTGTTAGGCACTAGCACTAGCACTAGGTGTCCAGGTTTCCTCCGCCTACCCTTCTATGTGCAGAATACACCGTGAAGTTAAGCGTGCTGTGATTTATTTTGAAGGTTAACTAGGGTCTCTAAGCTTGTCTGCTACAAGTCCTTAAACATTTATTTTATTCTGTGTTGTTATAGCGGCAAAAAAATAAATTATCTGTCAAAATTTCAACATGGAATATATGAACCTAGTTAATAGGCAAGTATTTGAAGTCTAGTTTATTCAATTACTTTTATGATTTCAGCTACAACATTTTATTTAATTGCCATAATACTGTCAAAAAACTATGGCAACAAACTCACAGTCTGTATAAAATATACTCAACGCAGCATCGAACGTGCACTATCCGTTTCTTAAAAACACAGTGACCAACTTGTGAGCTATCGCTTGTATACAGTACTAGTAGTTGGACCTCACAAAGCGCTGCCAGTCTGGATTGGAGTAGCAATTTCATTAAGCGTTTGAAACGTGAGGTACAAGTTAGTACTAAATTCGTTAATTGTTGTTATATAGAAATCTAAACTAATATCATAAAAATTAACTTGGTTGAACAAGCTAATCTCAGGAACCACTGGTTCGAATCCTTCTTTATACACGATGTTCTCGATTTTACACTGTTTCTATGAAAATCACTCATTATTTTCCTGACTGACTTCACAAAGGAAGGTAATGTATTTATCACTCAGTATGTATGTTTGTTTGTCTGAGACCAAATGTCTTGGCCGATTTTGATAATACTAAAGTCAACCCAATCGTACTAACCTTGTGAGACTCACTTAAGACAATAATAATGATTAAAATTCACCACGGACACCAAAACTGCATGTGGTCAAAATACAACTGACTAATAAAAATCAATGAATTATGTCAAATGTTTATATAGAAATAACGAATGCAAATATAAGCATACTAAATATATATATTTTTGAATTTTGCTTAGAATAATAAATGTCTCCGTCGTGGTGCAGACGTGGGACTGCAACGCGACGTTTGTAAGTTCGATTCCCATTCGGAAAATGAATTACTATTTATTAATGTTTTCATTTCATCGCTCTTCTAAGGCAAAAACGCTGCTTTAAGTTCCGCCAATACGCAATGCCTCGATAATTCGGCGAGAGACAGAGTAATTTAACCCTAGGTTCCTTCTGTCTACCCAGCTACATAGCTTGAAAATGTTACACCTTCCATTTTACAAAAAATATATATTAAAAGATATGCCTTATAAAGTCTATATTCATTTTGCTTACATTTCCAAGTAGGGTAAAATGTTTCTCATTTCATTGAAATTAAAAAGAGAATCTATTTAGAAGAGTTTGAAGTATTTAATTAACTATTATTATATCATCTTCAAGTGTTCTTGATATAAACTAATAGATTTTTTCGATTTTTTGAGGCCAGTCGTGGCGCAGGGGCACAATGTGTAAAACCGACTATTGTGGGTTCCTCCCACTCGAGCCGAATTCTAGGGGCAATGCGTATTGAGTGAAGGAACTGAACGCTACTTTTTGCCTCTTTGCTTCTTTTCTCTACCAGAGCGAGTAAACGATAACATTAAACATTTCATTTCCTCCAGTAGGAATCGAACCTACAACCTGTCAGGCTTACAGTCACCCGTCCATGCCTCTGCGCCACTGGCCTCAGTAAATAAGTAGGTGCCAATGACCATACAACAGTGTAAGCACATAATGGAACTATAGTCGGTCTCGTCACCACTCCAGCCCCTACCGCCACGAGGATAAAATTAGTTTCATATATAGTAGCAGTCTAGTAATAGGACAGGTTATTATTAACATATTGATAGAAAATTATATATATATAAATATATATAATTTTTTTTTTGTAATTTTGGAGCTTTTTTGAAACTATTAAGTAGAGTCCAAAGTAGCTTTCGGACATAACAGGATAAGCCGGGGAGGCCAGTATTAAGACTCACCACTTAAATTTTCGGGATATTGGCGGATTTTGATTTCAAAAGCGGATTTCAATGTCATGTTTTGTTTGTAAGAGCGGCGTAATGGAATCTTAATTTTGAGTGCGAATCGAACCCAGAATCATTGCTTTTACAGTCTGACGTTTACCTACTGCATTAAGACTTATCTCTCAATACACATAATATTATAAATAAATAAGTCCATACAGAAATATAAATATTTATTCAATAACTTTCCAAATTCATAGAAACATTCAATAAAAATGTTTTCTTCATTTATAGTCTTGGTCACTACTACAGTCGTTATATTGAGAGTATGTGTACAGCGGGTCTGTTTACAAAATCTACATCAATTTATATTATACCTATTTTATCAGATATATGTGTATTTTATACATTTATATAATATTTGTTAGTTTGAACGCGCTAATCTCAGGAACAAATGGTTCGAAATCAAAGAATGTTGTTATGTACGTAATCTTAAATAGAGGAAATAAGAATGAGAAATACCCGATTATCGGATTTACCTGACCTCATTTTACTGTATTTTATTAATATATTTTTTGTTTATTTACAGGTATGGCATTCACATCCTACGAAACTTAAAAATAAAATAAAAGTTAATCTAAAGCAAATACTATAAGTAAGTACGTAGTAAATAACAAGGGTGGAAAAACGTTCAACTATGTGTGAAATAATAATTTTTTAAAACTCTTTATTTTAGTACAAATTTTAAATAATAATCGTTGTTCTCTCCAGAAGCTAATTAATAAAAGATAACTTATTATAAATTCTCTTTCATTATGTAAGTTCATCAGAATCTTTTAAAACTATAACCTATTTTCAAAACTAAATAATTTTCAAAGTACGCGGCGGAGAACTCTGAAATTTGGAATAAAAGTTCTATAGTGATGATGTAAGGCAAAACTTTAAGAGGTTTCTCGGGACAGGAACGGGACAAAAATAAGATTTAAAGATTCATAATCGAGGACGTTGTGGCGACATAGGGTAGCGTCTTACTGTAAACGCTATGGTACGCTACGCGTAACGGTTTGGATTCGATTTTGAATTCGGAGGAATTATTATATTTAAATTATTTTCATTGCTCTACTCTTGTAGACAAAGCGCGGCGTTGAGTTCCTCAACTCTACACGCAATTCGTAGGAATCACCTTGTACGAAGCTACAAATTTTGACAGTCTATGCAAATAAAGTCCCGGGCAGCAACTAGTATAGTTATATGTAACATTACTATCCACGGCTGGGCGTTTACAGTAACTGAACGATGTAATATATAGTATTGTGTTTCATACAATAAACTGATGTAGGTCAAATGTAGGTGTAGTTAAAATGAACGTATTGATGTTAAAACTCACATGTTATTATCTAAATTTGGTTTTGGATTCGAACCTAAATCCGTTTGAGTTTTTGTTGACATTTTTTTAGCTTCAATTTTATCTCGTACATAGCAGGTAGGGTAGACAAAGGGAACCTGGGAAGCTATTGTTAAGACACTCTGCTCCCATTAAAACGACTTTCTGGCAAATTTTGAGGGCATTGCGTTTGAAGTGGCGGAACTCAACGCTGAGCTTTACCTCGTTACCAGATCGGGGATATAAAAATAATAAATATTTAATTTCCTCGAGTGGTAAACGAACCTACAACCTCCGTTTACACGCTAATAGTTACACGCATAAGCGTGGCCACGACGGACCTCAACTGTTAGTAGATTAGATTTTTGTGTGATGTTTTTTATCCACATACGTTTTGTTTTGCGTTTGTTTTTACAAACATCAGTTTTAACCCATGGCTATTCTTTGCCAAATGAAAATAACTAACAATTGTATATAACACATGACATACTCAAAGTGCCCTAAATAACAGTGAGTGAACAAGTGAGTTAAAAATAATGTATATATAACCTTTAGTTTTACTCTTCAAACTTTATTTACACCGAACCTACAGTTTCTGAGATTAGTGTAACCATGTAGGTTAATTCTATCATCAAACACGCAATGGACCTAAGACAGTAAGTGGAGGTAGAAGAATTCAACTCAACCCACTTACTTCTAACCCCATGGAATATAGGAAATATAAATTATAGAAATTCTTCCCCGAGAAAGTGGTAGTCCTTAGTACTGACACTACTAATATTTTGTATGTAATAATAACTTGATTGAAATTGAACAGAGCCGAAGGCCGCCGTGCCTCAGCGGTGCAGTCGGTCTGTAAACGCGACGGCTATGGACTCAATCCCTACTCGGGGATTTCTTTCATAACTTGACAAAACGCGACGTTGATTTCTGCTACTTAACACGCAATGTCTCGAACTTGGATGAAAAGTGAGAAAACGGTGTGTTTTAACACTATGTTTCCCACGTTCAACCTCTCCCTCCATCTACCCTGTTATATGCGAGCGGCAATTAAAAAAAAACAACATTAATATAGTAGAAAAAAAAGCTTTAAATTTTCAGTGTAAAGGTTAACAAGAAAAAGAACAATAAGCTAATATGTAGCTATATAACTATATTTTTTTACACTCTGTCAAATTTGAATTGAATTTGTTTCTGTAAACACTTTATTTCGATAAAGTTAACTAAATTAATAAAATATAAATTTTATATATGCTTACTTTTTTTATAATTCAAGTTATTGATAAACCGCGACGTTGAGTGCCGCGCACACGCATTGTCTCGAAAATTCGGCACTGCGTGCTAAACGGGGTATTAACTAGAAAATTAGGTACCTGTCTATCCTGCTATATGTGGGATGCAGCGTGAAATAAAAAAAATAAAAAAATATTAAGAATATTTTAAATAGAAAAAATATTAGGAAATCAAATGGAATGCTTTCTTCTATTGTGCAATACTAGCACGCCGCGTCTATACTATAGTTTCGACGAGGCCACTTCAAGGCCGTAAGTTTATTTATTTCTAGGCCTTATTATCATATATTTTATATTAAAAACAACTTTTAATATAAATATTTTCAAATCGTAGTAGCGGCGTTGCGTGTTGAGAGGCGGAGCGCAACGCCGCACTTTATCTATGAATAATTAATTATATAAAACGTTATTAAAATTGTGGCGCAGTTAATAAATATTTACTTAGAGAATGTTCTCTATATAATTAATAATAGTATTAATAGTGAATATACTAATCCGTTAATAGTTCGTTGAGTTTCTCCCTTCAACACATAATATGTGATTAAAAATAAATTAGGGAAGTGTACTATAATATATATATATATATATATATAGATTTTTATTAATTTATGTTTAGTTTCACCCTTCATCCCTAGCGTGGGTAGTTAGAGAAACTTATGTATATATTTTATATTTACGCTTTAGTAAAGTTTTAAAATAGAATTTGCTACCACCTTCAAATTACTCTAATCTCTATACATTTACTGTTAGTTTTTGATATATATACAAACAGATATACATACAAATGCATTACAGCTGAAGTTCAATGTTTACACCATTTCCTGTAGATTAATCCATTAACGCTAGCTAAAGTGACGCAAAATATAAAGCTCACTATAAACTTACGACATAAATAGTTATTTTAGAAATTTTGAAAAATAAACAGAGACTGTAATGCGACGGTTGCGATTTCGATTCCCACTCGGAAGAATTGATTATTTTAATTTGCTTGGTCTGGTAAGCTGACACAGCGCGGCGTTTAGTTGCGCTCGTCAACCATTACTGCCAGTCGATTTCCTAATTGTACCTACATTTTTTTTAATATACATAAAAAGAAGCCGTGGTGGCGTAACGCCTAACATAAACGTGACAGTTGTGAGGTCGATTCTTCGGTGCAGTTGTCTAGCTAGCCAAATTGCGCTGTTAAGTTCCACGACTTGACATGAATGTTTTGAAAATTACGCAGTGTGTTGGGACCTCCTTCTCTTCTCGTACCCTCTTTCTTCCCCTCTATATGCGGAACACAGTAAGGCTTACTAAAAATAATATACTAAAAACATATGTATGGCGTACGTATCTCCGTCCGCAGTCGCTATCGATCGTACGTAGCGTGACATCCCCAAACGCTAGCGTTTTGTCAAGGAAATACTCTGATAAAGAATTAATTCTGTAATTACAAAATCTAAGCTGAAAATATTGTTGATTTTATATGTATATTGATATACTATGTGTAACAAAGAAAAAAGTCGCTTAAATTTTTGTACGTATTAAGTAATTTTGCACCAGTTTACTAAAGCTATTGCCTCAGATCTGAACAAATACACGCGCAAAACTACAACAACACCAATATGGTAGCTCTATATAATGTATATCGTATATATATAACATATTTTTATTTAGTCTTCCACTTTCGCAATATCTAATCTTTTCCGCCGTCCACGTACATATCTCTGATGCTAATTTTCAGAATATTCGCGCCGTGTTTATAGGAAAACGGGGTCACCTGGCTATCGTTCTCGACTTTTACTATAAAATTATATTATAATTTTTTTAAGATGTATAAAAATATCCGCATTGATAAAATTTTAATTAAAAGTGATCGTCAGATCTATGTTGTATTTTATAGAGGGATAAAAATTATTTTATATTTTAATTTTGGCTTTTTTTACGGCAGAATATATACATTTTGTTACTATATAATTTTTAGTTAAAAAAATTGAGTTATTCTTTTAGTCTCCGATGAAAGCAAAGAAAATGGTAGATATAGGCACAAAATATAAGGAAAATATAGAAACGACGTAACACCAATAATGTGGATACGTTGTAAATGAATTGATTGATTTTCAAATTCGGCTTTTTGTTAAGAAAACACTTTTACTATTATATTAAAGAACAAAATGTTGTATAAGAAGATTGATTACAAATTTCTTCACCATTAGTTATATATTTTATATAGATCAACATAAATGAGAAAAAAGAAGCTAACACTTAACTTATCTCCATTCTCCAGCCAATTTATTTAATAAACTAAAAAGGATACGAATCCCTGATATACGAAATATCCCTTTAGCTTTATGAAAGCACCGGTAACTTAATATTAGTAGTCAGGTAGACAAAGTGCTTTCTCTATAAAATAACTCATAATTACTTCAAGCTCTTTCTCGCTGTGGAGAATTTCTAATATAAATTAAGTAAGGATTAATTACTTCAGGATTAAATAACTCAAGGGTTTCCTTGAAATAGCTTAATTTGCTAGTTCGTTTCGAGATTTCAGCCAACGCCAACGAAAGTTCTACTTTAGCTAAGAGACAAGAAAGTTTATAGTACACATATATATTTAATTTGAAACCTCAGTGACGATTTTGTATATGTCGAGGGAGTTAAAAGCTTTCTTAAACTTTGCCGTCGACTTAAATATAATAAAATTTAACTTAAGGCCCACATGACGTAACTGCGTATTTTGGCTGTAATCGTGAAGGTTGGCGGTACAACCCCGTTGAGTTCTATTACTTAACATAAAATGCTTCAAGGACTCGGTGGAGATTGTGGAATACAAATGTCTTAATGAAGAATAGAGTTTTTTAAATTTTTAACACTATATTCACAGGTTTCTTCTGTTTACTCTGCTATGAGCAGGATATAACGTGAAGTAAAAAAAATAACAATAATTTGAAGCTGTTATAGCAGAGCGGCAAAGGATCTAGTTGTAAATGTGAAGGTTATAGGTACGATGCCTATTCGAGTAGCATATTTTCATTTCTCCGCTTTAGTAGATCGGGCGTGGCATTTAGTTTTACCACTTAACGTGCAATCTGAAAATTGAGCAAAAACTGAAAACAGTATCTTAACATTGGGTTCCCTCTGCCTATTTTGATATGCGAGTAAAAACGTAAAGCTTAAAAACCTTTTTATTTTTTTCAATGGGAACAACACACATATAGTTAAAATAATGTTTGAAACTTTGTTATTTACATTTCCATCCTGCTAATGATTAATTTGATTGAAGCCTACTCTTCATGCGTGATCTGATATAACAATTGCCGCGTGCAATAAGCGAAGTTGTTTAGACAAATACCCTTGAGCTAGAAAGTGAAGAATATTTATGGTACATTTATTTTCTGCTTTGAAATGAGAATTTATTTATATAAATTTAATCTTCTGATATACATTTTGGAGAAGGTTAATATTTCTTACTATAACGCTTTATGACTCAAAAAAAAACACAGATTGAACCTAGGCGTTAAGACTCTACGGTCTGAGTACTAATCCTGTTTAAGAATTTCCTTTCTTAATTTTTAAAATGTCTATAATTATATATGTATAATATGTATACTAAAAATCTTATTAAACAAATTTACACAATTATTTGCTTACTAATCTGAATGAAATACTTTAATAAATACAACTTTTTTATTTATGGGCTGATTGAAATATAATAAACTCTAAATGATAAGGGAAACTTGTCAAACAGTAAACTGCAATCAAAATCGGTTATGGCGATTACGAGAAAAGGGTGCACAAACGCATAAGCAAACAGACTACAGAAAATCATTATCGTCCCATTAGAAATAATGAAACGACAAAACGAAAAAACCGAAAAAAAGATTATTGAGAGCATTTGACGAAAGTTAAATGCTCTCAATAATCTTTTTTTTTCGTATATTTCTTATGTAGAGCCATCACTTATTATAAATAGGATACTTATTTTTTTATATATATTATTATATGATGACAAATGCTGTCGACTGTCGCCCGCGTATGGCCGCCCTAAGAGTTCTTCCAGGATGCAATTAGGCTTGTTGCGGCGAGCTAGGTGAAGGTCGAGGGACGCGGCCAATATAAAATCTTTCCTAGCCTGGATATTAATATAAATTTATTTATTTTTTGTTTCTAAATATCAAAAATGTGATATATTTAATTTAAGTAATTTTAGCGAAATATTAAATTAAAAATCGCGGTACGTAGCAGCAGTAGTTGTGAGATTGGTTGCTATTGTATTATTTTCATTTCCCCGCTCTGGTATCATGAAGAAGCGCGGCGTTGAGTTTCGCCAAAAAAAATATTCAATCATAACTAAATATAGTAAAAATGCATTTTTAAATAGTTCTCAATGTTTAAGATGTTTAAGAGCTCAAAGTGGAGAATGAAGTGTCTCGACATTATATTCTATCCGCCTTCCTCACACAATGCCAGAAATAAAAGCAGGAACTATAAAAACAAGCTTTATTTTTTTTATATGAAATAAATAAATTATCTCTCATATTATGTATACAGTGTGCAAAATTTTAATTCCAAATATAAAATTTACTACAAACTCTATACGGAAATTGAACCAGTAACCTCTCTAATCATCAGACGTCTTTATCACAACCTATGTCTATGTTTTTATTATAACTTAATAACAAACTGATAGGCAGTTTATGTTAACACATCTCTCATATTTGCTCAATAACTTTCATTTTACAAAACACGGATAAATATTTATCGGTGGAAAAGAAGAAAAAATAAACGTACTTTGCATCCCAGTAACTTAACGGCGAAAATAATCTATTGTGAAAAAATGCTTACTTTTAGCATTTTTTCACAATAGATTATTTTAGCATTAAAAATACTGTAGTCTTTTTATAGTTCTTTTTATGTTAAAATTAAAGTTATCTAAGGCTTCGCCCGCTTAGCCAAATGAAAATAACTAGGAGTTGTGAATAGCAAATAGTCTTCTTGATAAATAGATTATCCAATACAAAAATATGTCATCAATTGGGACCAGTAGTTCCTGAGATTAGAGCGTCCAATCATACTTCAGCTTAGTATAGCTTACTATAGATTATTAATTAATTTTGAAAGCTTCCGTTTATTTAACTTCCTTACATGTCTAAGCAAAACATAAAGGCAAAGACTAATGGCATATCATTTTGATTTTTACATATTTAAATTCGAACCTACGACCATCTAAAACAACTGCTTGTGCCCCAAAGAACCCAATGTGACTTACATTGGGTTCTTTGGTTACAACTACGTATTCGCATTCGTAACTTTCGTACTATCATGACGGAATATTTTTCATATTTAAAACAATATCAAAATTATAAACAGTATAAACATATATGTACATTCTCATTTTTAGGACCAATGTCGTGGAGTATGGAGGTCGGAGTTTATAGTGATAAGAGATAACGGCACACACTGCGATTTGGAAATAGGCTAATTATTTAATATTTTATTTATATTTCCAGTAAAACTAGTAAAGATTGAACCTAGTGTTAAGGCACTCCGTTTCACACTTTCTGCCGATTTTTTTGAGCCATTGCATTTTGAGCGGCCGAACACAACACTGGGCTTCTGCCTTGTAGCCAAAGTAAAGAAATGAATATTAAAAAATAATGATTCGTTACCTCGAGTGGGAATCGAACCAACAACCGTCGCGTTACAGTCACGCCTCGTGTATCCTCGCGCCACGACGGCCTCAATAATTTTATATAGATGCCTACTTCGTATGTAGTTTCAATGGCCGATTTACACTACAAAAATAAAACAAGCCAATTTAAAATCATTATTCACAAATTTAAATTACAAATCTAACCATAGTTTATAAAAGGGAAGTACATTGATTAACAACGTCCATACGCAGAGGAGTCAATAAAAATAATTTGCGATTTTTTTTTTAAACACAGTAAAATTAACAATTTGAAATATCAAATTTTTACGTCTCGAGTAGTGTAGACCGTCGGAGGTAGGTCTTGGCATCGTTTCAATGGCGGCCGTCGATAAGTTACTCCTGTACTTTCAAGTTCCAGACATTATTTGTAACTATAATAAATCAACTTGGAACACGCTTATCTGTGTGGCACTAATATTAGGTTTGTTTTTTTTTTAATTACTTTTGGTCATTTTTTTTCTCTGAAAAAAAAAACACCATGTTTTTTTTGTTGGTAAATATTTATTTTTATAACTACTTGCTACTGCTGTGGAATAAAATATTTATGTTTTGTCCAATGTTAATATAAACGAAATAAATAATTTATATTAAGTTCATGGGGCACAAACGTGTGACTGTAAGCGCGAAAGATTGTAGATTCGATTCCCACTCGAGTAAATTAAATATTGCTTATATTCATTTATTCATTCTGGTGGCTCTGTTGTTGAGGCAAAGCGCGAGGTTAAGCTCCTCCACTCAACACGCAATGCTTCCAGAATTCGGCGGAAAATGGGGACGAGAATGTTTCAACTCTAGGTTCCCTCTGCCTTCTCTCTTTTGTACGATACAGCATGAAGATAAACAAAAAACTATTTAATACAACTAGACCGTTTAAAATTAAAACCGTTTCATACAACTAGAAGATAAAAACAATATATTACCATATATTGTTTTTATCTTCTAGTTAAAAAATAAATCTAGCATTAAATAGATGAACATTTTGTTGAAATGGGAAATGCTGTTCCCTCAACTTTCCAACTTAGCCCCACGTGGTTGTATCGATCGGGAAGATTTGGCATTCGGCTGTGTACTGAATGTTGGATGCACACCGACACGAGCCGTAATTTCTCATCAAATACATATATAAACAGCTGTTATAGTTTGAGTATGTTTTAAATGATGGAGAGAATAAAATACAAATAAGAGACTTTGTTGTTAAAATGTGATGATTTAATAGAAAGAAAAGAAAACGGTGTGACTTGTTTTCCTTTCTATTACCAACTTTCCGTCTTTCTCACTAACGAAGGGTGAAGTTATTTAAAATAAATCGGACAAGCCCGAGTTGGTCTCGTCGACCGGAGGGTTCCATACAAAAAATATAATTAATTTATATATATATATATATATATATATATATATATTAATATTCTTTTTGGGCGAGTGTGAATCGAAAACTTTTGCGTATAGTCGCACGTTTGTACCCCTGGGCCACGACTGGCCTCACTCACGATATTATTTAACATATTTTGACATTTAATTTATACATATAAGCAGTCATATAAACATATACATATTTAAAAAGACCATAACGTCGTTATATGGCCTTGTGCAAATTTTAGATAGTGAATTTCGTGACTGTCAAACGTAAATACGCAGAGTAAGAGCTTAATGTTTGTTAATTCTCTTCCACATTTTCAGCTTATGTATTATTCATGTGGCATCGTTTTCTTTTTTTTTCTTATTTGGTTGGGAATTTTTAGTCGTTTTTCTATTTTTTTTAGTGGAGAGTGCAGAGAAGATATGTTTTTTTTTATTTTAACTTACTTTGTATGTAAAAAGGGAAATATTTAAAGGTATGATGTTTTTTTGTTTTTCTTTAGTTTCAAGACGCTGTGATCTTATTAAGACAATTCTGTTTCCTACTTTCCGCCGAATTCCCGAGGCATTGAACATTGAATGTTGGAATTGAACGCCGCACAACGCCTCAAATAAATTAATTTGATCTGCTAACTATAATATATCGCAATTTATCTAGAACTGAGGTCAATTCATTTGTAGTACCTATCTTGAAGGCAGCTCTGTTAACATTATTTCAAATAAGGTTATGTATTATATATTGTGGATAGAGTTAATGCATTTTAAATAGCCTTCACTTTGATAACAAGTCCCGGGCACCGTTCTATACTGCTCTATTTGCAACACGATGAGGCGCATGAACCTTTGAATTGTTAAGAAGTTTCTTCTGTTCTCTCTCTCTCTATAAATGGGATTTTGACAAAATTTACTAGTAAGTAATATGTACATAGATATTTTCTATTTTTTTAGCTTCACATTGCATTCCACACACAGCAGAGAAGGCAGAGCGGCTTTTTTTTAGATTCTTTTCCGCCGAATTCTGGAGTTTGGGCTGTGCGTGTTGAGTGGCAGATCTAAACGCCGCGCTTTGGCTTGACACCAGAGCGTAGAAATGAAAATATTAAATATTTTTTGAGTGGGAATCGAACCCACAACCTGTCGCTTGTGCCCCTGCGCCACGACTGACCTCAAATCCTGACTTATTATATTAAAATTAAATTATACTATTTTTACGAAAAATTAATTAATATACATTACAACTACACTAAACTCAAAGTTGTTCAACTGCTACTAATGCAAATATTTAAAGTATTATGGAGCCCTTTCACAAACTAAATTAATTATTAAAATGAACTTAAGTATGTTTATTACTTTTATTATACTTAATAAAATATATTAATAAAATATATGCTTTAAGTGAAAGGAAAGTGGGAAACTGAAGTGCCTTAATGGGAACGGAGTGTCTTAACACTGCTAGATATGTACGGAATACAGTGTGAAGCTAAAATAAAAAAAAATAATAAAATATAAGGAAACATTAGTGAAATCTCGTTAAGTATTACTACTAACGGAACCGGAAAGCAATCACTAATATCACTGATTATGTCAAGGTGCCGTCATATATTTAAATAGATAATTTCTTATAGATAAATAAATTGAAGAAATAACTGTTAATATTTAAAAGAATTTATATTTTGCAAACGTGTATTTAAATATTAAATATGTAAAAATATATAGTGTACTATATTTAAGAAAAAAGTTAATATTATAAAATTTGAACAGTGAGATCTACATCCGTTGATTATTGATGGTACTAACGTAGCGTACCATCGTAGAGCCCATCGTATCGCAGCGGCTGTATAAGTAACAGTTGTGGGTTCAAGTTCCACGCAGTGATTTCTTTTTATTTCCTCGGTATGGTACTAAGACAAAGCGCGGCGTTGAGATCCGCCACCCAACAGCTGCTTTCGAAGTATGACTAAAATTATATTACTATAATTCACATTCAAAATCCTAAAACGTAATACAGACGTCTAGATAATATTCCACGAGATAGCGCGATAACAGCGATTCTATCGAAAAGATAACAATTTAAAAACTATAAACACCGCTAAGGTTTAAAATATATATATAATTTTTCCGTTGAGGCCTGTTGAGGCCAGTCGTGGCGCAGTGGCACGAAATGTGACTGTACTACCGACTGGTTGTGGGTTCGATCCCCACTCGAGGAGATGAAATATTAACTTAAATTTATATTTCCATTTCTTCGCTCTGGTGTCGAGGCTAAGCGCGGCGTTGCGTTCGACTCGACTCAACACGCAATGCCTCCAGAATTGCCCAGAAAGTGAGGAACGGAGTGTCTTAACACGCTTCCCTCTGCCTACCCTACTGTGTGCGGGATACAGCGTGAAGCTGAAGTTATAATTTTTAGTAGCAGTAGCCTTATTTCATTAATTAAATGAAATAACTTATGTTTTTTGTTTAATATTTTAACTAAACACTACAGACACGTCGTCCCTACTTTTTATAACTTTTTAATAATTATCAGCTTTATTAGCTAATGTTTCATATTTATCTGTAACTTATATATATCTAGAGATATTTATCTAGATATTGAATTCCTAAGACAGTCCAGGTATTTTTAGATTGCCTGTTTCTACACATTTAACTATATATCTATGGATTTAATACCATGTAGGCCTATTACAATTGTACTATTAAAAAAAATAGTAAAAAAATTACTAATGTTATGAATTCTAGTATTTATACTAATTTACATCCGGAAATTCGAGTATATTTAATACACCAGGATGGAAAGTATCCGGTGGTGCTATTACATATGTCGATCTATCCAGTAGGATTTGTTAACCCGAACGGGATATCAAATATAATTTTAATATTGTTTATTTATTCCCTCGAGCGAGAATCGAACCCACAAACATTATTTCGAACATCCACTGCGCCAGTACGGCTATCAACAAAGTAATTTTGACTAATTATGCCAAGTCGTCATACGCGCTACACATTGCACCATCAGTCAGGGTTATCTGTCATGATAAGAAAACATCACTGTTTCTTCCTACGTTCGTCGTAAATTTTTGAGGCAATTTTAAATATTATTATGTGATTTATTTTAAAATGATTACAAATTAAATTTTATCTATATGTAGATTAAATTAAATTTATATATATATATATATATATATATAGAATTTTACAATCTAACAGAAAAGGGTAGTCGTAGTAGTGGCGCTGTGATTCTAGACGAGACTGATGTGGGTTGGATTGCCAAATGAGAGAATGAATATAATTTAATTTATTTTTTTTGCTTTGGTAACAAGAGCAAGCGCGGTGTTGATTTCTGACATTCAACACGCAATGTCTCAAAAATTTGACTGGATGTTGGGAAAGGAGAGTCTTTAACACTAGGTTCATCTGGATTAGTGTAGATTTGAATGCCACTTTTCAACAACAACTACAAGTTCTTATATCCATTCAACGCTATATCTGGCATATGAGGGGTCGATAAATTCTATCTTGAGTTTCGGATCCCAACGCCGCGCTCTATCTCGGAATTCGAGTAAAAAGAAATATCTTAACTCTTCTCTCTACCTTCGGAAGGTAGAGAGAAGAGTTAAGATACTAATAAGAATAAATACTTTTGCCTACCCTCAAAGATAAAATAAAAAATATATTTAGAAATACCAAAATATCGTAATAAAATATCTATTATACTATTATATTCACCAGCTACCAAACAAGATGGCGCTCAAAATTAAAATCTCAATAATTAATAATTGAGTTATGACGTCATACAATTTAAATGGAGGAGCCGAAATTAATACCATTAGAAAGTTCTAGCCCCTTTGAACAGGATAAATAAGATGTTTTCTTCGTGATTTGCTTTGGTACGGATAACTTTTTTTAGTATCTGTTTCCCGCTATATATGGCAAGGAAGGCAGAGAGAATCTAGTGTTAAGACACTTCGTTCTCTACTTTTTGCAGAAGTTCTTATGGTGTATGTATACCTTGAGACCTATCGTAGCGCAGGGGTACACGTGTGTGACTGTTAACTTGATGTTGTGGGTTCGATTCTCATTCGATAAAATGAAATATTTAACTTTTTTTATTTCTTCGCTCTGGTTACGAGGCAGAGCGCTGAGTTGAGTTCCGATTGACGGAATCCATCAATTCAGAATCTGGCGTTGGGGAACACTGTGCGAAGCAAAAATATATACATATATATATATATATATATATATATATATATATATATATATA